>KK502674.1:143273-202130 GCA_000688735.1 Glossina austeni
ATTTTTTTAACAACAATACGCCGATCATGTGCCTTAAAACAGTTACATTTCAGCTGCTGCGCTTTGCTAAAAATAATAAAATCGAACACAATAACTAACAAGTGCTACTGATGGCACTCAGCTGAATTACTGTAATGAATAATCAACAATATATATAAATAATAGAAGAATATCTATAACGTAAGGTTAAGCATCTTCCAAATACATAGAAAGAACAAAAGAAAAAAGTCAGATCAATTCACGTCACCACAAAAAAAAAAAATCACTAAATAAAATAAATTATAGAAATATAGAAAACACACCTTCCTTACTCTAAGAGCACAATAGTAAGTGATACGTATTATACATAAATTATATATATATATATATATATATACATTTCTCAATCAGTATCAATTACATCGTTAATATCGTTGATAAAACGACCTGTCGGCTAACGTGAAAATGAAATGCTTTGTACCAAAACCTATAAATATATCTGAAACAAAAAAAAAGCTTTAAATTAAAACTATAAGACATAATGTAATGATAATTAACTAGCGAATCAAATGTAAATAAAATGTTTATTTTCAAAGAATAATACAATTTATTAAACAATTTGTTTCTTATTCATCCATCGATTCTTCTTCCTCTTCCATATCCTTGTCGTTAGCCCCTGGAGTTGTACCCTGGGATTCATTTGATTTAATAAGTATCATCTCGTCCTCTTCTGAACTCGTATCATCTTCTTTGTTTCCTTTAGCATCCTTAGACCTTTTCTGTTTCTCTTCGAACGCTTTAAATAAGGCACGCAATGTGTATTTGTTGAAATCGCAGCTATGAAAATATAGAACAATATTTAATGATAGTTTTACAATGAAAAATTTCTGTTCGCTTGATTGTTGCGATCTAATATATTTCTTTCTTTTTTTTTTGGGATGTTGAGTTAACATGGACCGAGCCAATGAATTCGTGACTTATATGTCCAGATAACAGACAGTCGTAATTATTGGTAAGAATTATATATAAAAGACAACAACAAAAAAGCGGCTGTAATAGCTTATGCCGATGTGTTAAGTGTAGTTGTGTGTGTGTGCTTGTGTATGTAATTGTTGATTGTTGAGTTGTTCAAAGTCAAGTGGAATTCCTTCTTTGAAACCTAACAGCAGACTTAATGGGAATATCCAACACAACTTTTTCGATTGTCTTGTCTATACCATATACAAGGAAGACATTGCGAATAACTCTGAACCTCTCCGTGAAAAATCTCGGAATATACGCTTTTACATTTTTTTTATCAAAATCATTGCTTTTAGCAAAGTTGTTAGCATTAACAGCAGAGCTGAAAAGCAGTCTAACTCTGCCCCTGCTAACTACTTTTAGTTCTTGTGAGCTACTAACGTTGAACTTTTTTAAATAATCATAAAAAAAAGATCCAAGTTGATTTTCATACCCTTGCCTTCGGAGTTTTCACACGTTTCAACAAAAACTACGAAATCGCGCTGCAACAAACAATCGTACAAATTGATATCGTGATTTGGAACGGGTTTGGCACCCAAACCAGAAGGCTTATCAACTACTTGTTTTCTACGCACCCTTAAATCATTAGCTTTAGCTTCTCCTTTNTTTTTGCTTTTATTGTCTTTAATTTTAATGTTGTTGTTATCCTTAATTTCTACGACCTTGTACGGTCCTAAATATTTATTTTGTAACTTATGTCCTGCTTAATTTTTTAGAAGTATTTTTTGTTTTTCTTTTTCCTTATCTAATAGTATCCTAGCGCGCGCGTATGCTATATCTAACCTATATTTAGTCTCTTTAGCGTAACAGTCTATATTTTATAGAGGCTCCCTGTTTTTGTTGGGATTTGTTAGTTGTGTTGGTGGCCTTGCAAACACTAGTTCGTCGAGACAGTATTTATGTCTTATGGAAGGTGTTGTGTTGAAACAATATTGGAAATATTTTATCCAAATATGCCAATCATTCAATTCAGGCGATACATATGAACGGATGTATTCATTTAATGCTCGGTAGTTGCGTTCCACCGTGCCGTGTCAATTTTGAAATATTTTCACAAATAGTTCATTAGGGCATTTTTGTATTCGGTTCCTTGATCCATTACGAGCGTTTTCAAGGGTCCGTAGTTTAGTATGAAATTTCCGGAGATTGCCTTTGCTACAGTTTTAACGCTTATATCTGTGACCGGGATTGTTACCAGATATTTGGTAAGGTCGCAGATTAGTGTTATCGCGTATTCGTTGCCTTTTTCCCTCTTTGTTAATGGGCCGATGGTGTCAATTACAACTGTGTCAAAAGCAGTTGCTGGTGTTGGTGTTAGGGTTATAGGAGTTTCCCTATGTGTTGTGGTTTTAGCTTTTTGGCATACTGGGCATCCTTTGACATGCTTAGCTATTGTTCTTGTCATTTGTGGCCAATAATAGTATCTTCGTATTTTCGACAAGGTACGTGTAATTCCTGTATGACTGCCTTCTATTGGGTCATTGCGATATTTTACTAGAATATTTTTGATTTCGGACTTGTTATTTTTGTCTTTGATTGTCACCATTTGGAGTAGCGCTACTCTTATATTTTTTAATATTTTATTGCCCATTGGTTTGAATTGACTTTGCGATACAAATTCGAAAATCTTCTCGCTTGATGACATTTGGAATTAAGACATTCTTAATATACCGGCTTCTGTTTCAAGCCTTTGGAAAAAGTGGCCTAAGTCGAGTAGGTTATGCAACTAGTGCTTTCGAATTGATAATTGACAGACACTGAAAGCGAGTCACATCGAGTTTTGAAAAAAAACTCGAGGATCACTGAGGCTGAATTACGTAGTTTTTAGGAATTCTATAGCATTGAAAGCTTCCTATCTATGGTTGAAAAAATGGGGACCCGCTTTCTTCGGAAATACAATGCGCAGAGATAAATTTACAGAAATTCTGACACTCAGACGTTTTGATCAAAATACCAAGAATCCGAAAGGCAGCAGACAGATACATTTGCGCTGATATCTGAGATATGGAACAAATTTATAGGTAATAGCCAGGCTTATTTTAAGCCATTTGAAAATATATCAATAGATGAGCAATTATTTTTTAAAAAATCCCGATGCAGGTTTACACAATGTATGCCGAATAAATTTGGCATTAAGTTTTGGTTAGCAGTTCATGTCCAAATAAAATATATTTTGAATGGTTTTCCTTATATAAGGAAAGATGAAACTCGACGNCGATAAGGCACGACAAAGAAGTTTTTCAACCACCGCTTGCCGATAGTCGTATTGTCTCTAGTGTTGATGTCAAAAGAAAGGTACGATCTACTAAAGTGATTTGAAACCCATATAATTTATGCAAAATTTAATAACCGCTTTACCTTTCTTAAGCCCGTAAACTACTGTAACAGCTTAAAAAAAGAGGTTTTTCAACAAATTTTTTTGGCTAGAAGGAAAAATATATTTGGCGAGGTTATTAGGCGCACTTTGAAGTACTAGAAGAAAAACATTATTTTGGAAAAATATTAAAAAATGCCAACACCAGCTAGCCAGTCTTTAGGAAAATATTTTACTTAACGAGCTCTGCAGCATGAAGCATATCTGAAATATGTTTGAGTTATGCTGTGTGCCGCTTTGAAAAACCGTGTTTCGAGAAAAACGCCTTGGAATATCTGAGGGATATGTTTTCTTATTTTAGCAGGTGCTTATCTGTTTTGTATCATTTTTTTGCTCGCAAAAGGCATCTACTAAGAGAAATTGATACAGAGCACGTACATTAATCAAAATATTTTCCATCATTTTTTACTACTTTTTCTCATCTTTCTGGCAAAATGGCGGTACCGTGTCCAAAAAGATATATTGCTTTGGCTACGATCCAATCATCGACCCATTTTCGCACTTCATCAACTTTGCAGAGCCGCGTGCCACCCATGCCTGCTCCATCGATCTGCACAAGTGATATTCAGAAGGCCCCATGTCTAGTGTGTACGCTGTGGACGGCAACACTCGACCTGCAGCAGCATATCCTTGACAACCGTTGCAATATGTAGCCGAAATAGCATTTTCAGTCAATTCGTATGGCCAACCATTTTCTCTCCTTGTAGATATTTCCCAGCGCATGTAAACATCGAGGAACTGTTGATTCCTCACCTGCTAAGTTATTCGAAAGTTCTTTGACAGTTTGTGCTGGAGCCTTCCAAGTTCAAATATTTCACCTCGCTCTCTTTTCTTAACGATTTTAAACTCGAACGTGACTGTTTTGCCGCATCTATCAAAAATTGAATCGCAAGCTTTTCGAAATGATGGAGAAGATGGCCAAAAAATGTACAATTTAATAGTCGAATTCATAGCCAACATTAAAAACTGTATGCCAAGCTTTTAATGTCTTGACAAAAACATTGAAAGCTTTCTAATCGCGTTCAAGCGCGTCTCCATCCAAAGGTTGCCTCAGTTAAGCTGGGCTAACGTATTTTTGTTCGGAGCGATTCTAAATGAAGACAAATATCTTCTGAAGTGATCTCCTAGTGTATTAAAGAAGTTAGAAATTAATAGGTAAAACATTAGGCTGTAACTTCCAGCAGCTGTTCATAGTACGCAGGTTGTTCCTTCCGAAAAAAGCACAAAACTTCAAGGGAAAAATATCATGCGGGTAATGAATTTTTTTCAACAAATTCTAGCAAGTCCAAGAAGTTTATATCCGTAACTAATTTGCGCGTCGAGAATTTTAAAGCATTGTTGGGACATTATTTTTTTAAAACTCGAAACTTTTAACGATTTCATAGCACATCAATTCTATATTAGGATTATGATTTCTTTCCTTTGCCGCTTGATAATTTTAATAATGTTTCATCGTTAAACTTATTGAAAACCGGCCACAACTTAGAGATATTGGAATGACTTACGAAGCCATGTTAAAGGAATGAGAACATTATCCAAGTTATCTTTTAGATGACTTATGTAATCACTATGCACATTCATTATACCCCCATATATCTCCCCCCATATACCTCTTTAAATGAAAACTAAATTTAAATAAATGTCTACTTTTCTTATAATCAATAATTAATTAATTTTGACAAATAATAGTTATATTCGCTCGGGACTAAATTGTTTATATCCCTCACCATTATCCTCGCAAAGACTAGGAAAACGGAAAGGACTGAATTCTCCTACTTGATAGCATTGGTGCGCACAGCTGATTTGTTCTATTTTCAGAATAAAAGCGTGTCTAAGCGGTGTACTTTATGAGTAACAAGTGAGCAACACAAAGCAAAAGTGCTCATAGTTTTTGTTACATAGTTGCGTGGGTGTTGTAGGCGTGTCGTCCTTTGAAAAGTTTGCATCATTTTCAATATCTTTATTTTTGCAAACGGAACTATGCTTGCCACAGACACCATATATTTACGCCGACGGACAGATGGACAATCTAACAGGCTTAAGCGCATTCTGAATTCAAAACTGGCCAAGAATTTATGGGATTTATGAAGTTTGCTTCTATCCGTTGCAAAGGTATAGAAAAAGAAACCAAATTTTGATACATTATAATATTGAGTAGGCGAGATCAATTTTTCTCATTTTTATACAGGCACTGCAGCGTCGTCCATAGAACAAATGTTCAAGTTTTTGTAGATTTATGTGCTGCAGTTCACGAACAATGAGCAGAAAAACAATTTTTTATTCTTTTGAGAAACAGACGTATTCTCAGGCCACGTGGTAATGTAGGCATGCCCTTCGATCGATTTGGCCTATTTTTAATATCAATCTGCGTGCAAGAATTTCAAAAAATTTTGCTCGAATTCGATAGCTTCATTCTTGCGGCCAAGAGAATGTTCCCAACAGGCATTACACAGACGGATAGACGGATATGCTTAAATCAAATTTGGTGGGTGATCAAGAATATATATATATATATACTTTGTGGAGCCTCTAAAGGTTCCTTTTGGATTTTCCAAACGTTTCAACAAAATTTCTCATCCTCCGGGGACGGGTATAAAAATTATAAATAATTGTGCAAAGTTATAAAAATTTAACTTACATTTTATTAAGGGCTTCATATTTTTGAGATAGAGACTCATGCAATGCTAGTAACGAAGAATGTTGAAACACTCCATCTTTATTACCAAAAGTCAAAAGCAATTTGCATGCCCATTCCAAGTAGAATTCTATATGCGGTGATGTTTGTAATAAACGAGCGATTATTGGTAATAGCCGGTGGGCATATTCGTTGGGCATGTCAGAAATAACCAGTTGCACTGAAATAGAAAATCAAATATCACTTATAAGGCATGCTTTTGCAAATGCGTGCTAGGGTTAATTAATCCGTCTCGGCAAGTCTACATACCCTAGCATAAACTTGAAGACATTGTAGTTTCACCGATAAGCGGAGCCGGAAATACGCTAATTCGAGAACTCATCGTTCAACAAAAAACGATAAATTTAAATAAATTGCTTCTGCCAAATATAAAATGGCTCTTAATCCTTGGGAGGTTAAAATACTTTACAGAGTCCTGAGCGAGCACGCTTACGATAAAATATATTTAAAAATGATTCGAAGCATACCAAGCGATATTTGTTGATATTTTCAAAAAATGATACTCGCCTCAGGGAATTAAATTGCTTAATTAAAAAACAAATGTCCTTTTAGCTAACTATAATTTTTCCTTATCCCTTATTTTTAAATTTTAATTAATTTTTTCCCCTAAATCTATTTTTAAAATAAACCTCGCTGGGACACATCGCAAGTTCCTAATACACTTATCATATAGACTTCACCATAATATAGAGGTCCAAGTTCTTTAAAATCAAAAAAAAAAAAAAATCCGAATTTATTAATTATCTACAATTTGGGCATATAAACCATACTTCTTATTGGCTTAGTCTCTTAAAACTTAGTATCTAAAAATAGATAAGTACGCTACAGTGGAACACAGCCCACCATTAAATACCCCAAACCGTTTCGCTTAACACGGTTATTGCTACATTTTTCAAATTAAGTTGTTAATCGGGTAGTGCTCGAAAATGTGCTCCGATCCAAACCATTTTCAAGCGATCGTCCTTGCAAGTGTATCATGCAGGTGTATCAAATATCACCAATATATCTCAAAAATTTTGGATTGTAGGTTGAATATAAGAAAACAAGACGGACTGGCGGACAACCAAGCTAAGGAAAGCGAGCCTGATCCCTTCGGTACAGGTAAAGGTGGGTCTCTCTCTCTCTAGTCTTTCTCGATGCTGCATACATCCGCGCAAACTTAATACACCCTTGCACCACAAAAGCTGTAGCGTGTAGGAATAATTTGTAGTTTAGTCAGTCTAAGCCCGCAACGCTTCTAACTAGCTTAAAACTTAAAGCGATATATTTAAATTTGATCACATACAACTACCGGAGCTACATAAAATTTTGTTATCGTGGACATATAAGCCATGTCTCATTGACTTAGTCCATGTTCACTTCATCTTCAAAACAAAAATTATAAAAACGATAATCGATCAGCCATTTCAATCAGTACTCGAATTATTTTAATTATCAACAAGTTGGCCTGGCCCAAAGATGCTCGAAATTTCAAAAAAAAAATAAATAAATAACTAAATAAATCCGCTTTCGTTGTTCATTTACTGTACTCGATATGAATAAATCTATGCGAAAATTGTTGTTCACTAGGATGACAAACATCCATGTTTGCCATAAAAAACTCTGCCTTCTAAAGAAGATGGTTTCAATATAATTTGGATATCCACCATGATTTATGAAATTTCCAAACTTACAAATCACCATAGAATAAGTGAAATTTCCTTATTCGAATTTCATTAATTTTAATTTTAAAGAAATTATCGCAAAACCATAGAATTTTTGACGGCTACTTTTACATTTTTTTTCGCGGTCGATTTTAACGTTCAATAAACGGTTATTCATGGCTAAATCAGAAGAATCAGATTCTAAGCTTGATCGAGAATGCTTTACAACTTTTCAATACTAAAAGAAAAGATGTTAAAATCCTTATCGTATTGTTCAAAATTGACTGATTATGTTAGGAATTTCTATACTAATTTTTCATTTTTTGCAAAATCTTTTTGTTAATCCAACTCACCATCTTGAAATGGTATTGATTCTAATGAAAACGTGATTAAATTTGTTTCATTTAATTTTAAAGCCATTATTAATGCGTTTGAGAATTCACCATTTTTGACGGCATCTTTAACGGCTTTCGGCGTCACTTCCAATGATAAATTAAATGGATCGAAAACAACACCTAAAATAATAACAAAATGTCATACATGGACATGAAGGACAGTTTCACTCTTGAATGTACCTTTATCTAAGGAATATATACAAAGTCCTTCAGTGCAGGCAGCAGCAAATGATTGACCAGTAGGTGAAAATTTAACCGAAAATACTTTAACTTCAGGCTTGAAATTACGCGCAGCCATATCGCCTTTTTGAACACCCGGCAATCGTATCGCCACTTTTCCGCCTTCAGTTTCTTCGCGCTGCTCTATCAAAGCCATATTACCGAATTCAGTCATATTGCGGCGGTTTATGTATTCCTTTAACCGAGAACATATGGGAGAAATGAGACACATACGCTGTAGCTCTTACCGTGTAATTTGACTTACATTCAAACCATCGAAACTTCGATTTTGTGTTATTTCAAATTTTTTTAGTAAAATTCCTTCTTTAACATGATATATGCAAATAACATGGGAACGACCTGCGGCCAAAATACATTCGCCATCAGCCGAGTATTCGATTGTGGAAAAATATCTAAAAGTAGATAATTTTACTAATGGATGGTAGAAAATTATACTCAAAAACAGTCTATCTTACCGGCCCAACTGATTTCTTTTCGCTGTTATAATGTCAGTTTCTAAGCGACCACTTGCCAAATCTTTACGTCCTTCGATACTGCTTATTTGAGTGGCAGTTTTAACATCAAATACAGTAATACTAGCATTCAAAGTAGCCACAGCCACCTTTAAAAAATTATTGATTAACGAAAATGGTCTTGACGGGTAAATACTTTGTCATTACATGCTCGCCGTTTGGATTGAAACAGACACAGGTAACATCATGCAACAAATCTATGGTTTCATGTTCAGATTTAGTTTCTAAGCAATTCCATATTTTTATAGTTTTATCCCAAGATCCTGAAACTAATGTAGAACTGGTGGGCACAGGTGCAAAAGCTAATGAAGACACAGGAGCTTCATGACCGCTTATAACCTCCAATAAAGTGCCTAATTTAATCGACCACAAGTATATTTCGAAAACATCCTGACCACCAGCTACTATTAATTCGTCCGAATAATCGACAGCTACGCATGAAAATTGTACCAACCTCGGTGAAGTGAATGTACGAAAATTACGATAACTGAAATAAAGCATTTCATAAATAAAATGAGCTATCAATATCAATATTGGACCACTGTACCGTGTGATATCAAAAGCTCTGACCGTGCCATCCAGACAACTACTAACGAGGAATTTTTTACTACGACTGAATTGCACTGCTGTGATGGCACTCGTGTGTTCGGTAAATGTTACAAAGCAAAAGCCACTTTGTGTATTCCATAACTTAACCTTAGAATCTTCTCCCCCGGTAGCTATATACTGGCCATCTGGAGAATAGCTAATGCATGTCATTTCACTGCTGTGTCCCTGTTGTTTCATTATATACTGTTCAGACTGCCATTCCCACACAAGTAACTGGCCTAATTCTTTGGATGCCAAAGCTACCCAATCACCAGTACTATTAAATAAGGCTGTCGAAATTGCATAATCTGATATTGTCAAGGAATGTATCATATTCACATCAGGAAGCTCATACAAATAAAATGAGCCGTTACTGAAACCAACCACCAGAATCTTGATACGCTTATTATAAGAAGCGGCTGTTAAGACAGCATCGCGTTGTTCTTTGCGAGGTTCATCAGCTAAGTAATGACGGGCCAACTTTTTATAATAAAACGGATGCGCTTTCTTCTCACCCTCATTGTCGTTGTGCTCATTCTCGTCTACTATGTTCTCTGGCAAAGAGTCTATATTTTCACTTTTTTTTTCCACAGTTTCCTCAATTTCATCTTCAGATTCTTCATCGGAGTTATCGTCATTAGTTTTTGTCCTTTTCGGTTCAGTAGGTGATTGTTTCTCTTCATGGTTGAAATCTGATAGTGTTAAACTACATTCCCACAAACATAACTGACCATTACGACTAATAGTGTTAGCATGCAAGCTGTTTGCTTCGAAAAAACAAGACACTATTGCATCTGTATGCCCACTCAATATAAAAGTACGAAAATTTTTCATATAATGTCTTCCTATCACTTTAGTGGTGCTGTCACGGCAACCTACTAATAAAAATCTAGAATCTGACGACCAGTCCACGTAGCTGACGTCATCGTAGCCTCCGACATAGGTACGTTCTAGCACAAATGGATTATATTCCCCTGTCAATTCTCCTGGAGATTTGAATACGAACACCAAATTTTGCATAGCTACGGCGAAAGAGGCGCCGCTGGGACTAAATGCAATATATTGCACCTTGTCTTTAAATTTGTGCTGGTGGATAACCATACAGGAAATCATACTAATTAATTGCGCCTGACCATGTTCATTTGCAGCCAGCAGTAAACTTCCGTCTGGTGACAATCCTATAGCTGTGTAATTGAAACGCGATTCCACATCTAGGGTACGAGCTTTATTGCTATAAACCAAAATATACTTTATGCCAAAGTAGAAATTCCTTAGTATAGATGTACTCACTTTTTTAAATCATAAATGGTCAAACGATTACCAACGGGACTAATAATTGAATTACCGTCGGGAGTAAAAACAAGATTTCCACTACGATATATTGTGCCCAATAAATTAGAAAACTGTATTAAAAACGAATTGCTTGTAAGAACTTTAAAATAAATTCATTTACATTTAACATTACCTTGTACGAAAACTTCATTTTATAAATCGTTTTAATAAATCTGTTCTTACAGCGTAAGCTTGACTAAGCCAATGATATATATGTCTTTTAATTTAAATAACTCCCTTTCGCTGTAAAGATTTTTATATAAATATAGCAAACGAAACAAAAATATCGTATTTTGGAAACGCAAACGCAAACAAACTAACGCACGTGCCAAAGTACTGAGCTACCAATCTTCAAAAATACAAGAGTGTATGTAATGAAGGTATAATTTGTTTGGTCTAATGAAATTTTGCAGGGGAGCAAGCATCTGAGCAGGCGACGGCGACAATCGCCGATAAACAACAATCACGTAACTAAATTTATTAGTAATTGTCGCCAAATGCACTCTTCGATTTATGTCAAATGTGGCGGACACTACCAAGGAATTTACATTACTATTGAGTACAAGTTACCATAAAACTCTCTTTCAGAGTTGCATTTGTAGAACAATAGAGGTTCAAAGAAAATATAAGCAGCTGTTAGAAATTAAATTGTTTTTCATTTCGGAAGTTAAACTGCGTGGGAAATAAAATTTACGAATATGTGAATTGTGAAGAAGAGCCAAAATTTGTTAAAAATTAATGCAATATTTTTTTAATTATCGAGCTAAATTGATTAAAGGTAATCAATGCGTACATTTGCAGCGCGTACCGTAACTTTCCTTTTTGCTCGTGCAATGAAGATTATAATAAGGACAACCACGACGCACAGGAAAGGACCACGACTGTAAGTAAGTATACATGATCCAAAGCGGTGGTTTCAATCTTGTAGGCTTCTGTTTTCTCTTCAGAGGATATATTAGATTTGTAAATAATTTTGATTCCTAAAAGCGACGTGAACGGACCAACCTGTTGTCTACCCGTCCGTTTATGAAATTATTCGCATGAGCAGCCAATTATGTAAGGTTACGCGGTATGAATAAAACCTCCACTTCTTATTTATTAGAAGAACACAACAAATTTGACCTTTTTGCGGTATGAATAAAACCTCCATTTCTTATTTTTGCGGTATGAATAAAACCTCCATTTCTTATTTTTGCGGTATGAATAAAAACTGCACCTCTTATTTTTGAGGTATGAATATGTTTCCAATGTTTGCAAAGGATAGTAAATAAGAATTCGCCATTAGAAGACATTAGAAGATCTAAGTGCTTTTCTGAGTTTGACTTCAATTCTAGCAAAGACTTCAAATAATTGATTATCTGAATCTAGTACTCAGTTTAATGAAATTGCATCCAGATTGATAGTCTTTGAAGGCTTTCTCATAATGTCCACGAGCAGTTAAGCCGCTCCTTCACACAATGAAAAGGGTGTATTGTCGACAGTCTTTCAAGGCTTTCTCATAACGTCCACGAGCAGTTAAGCTGCTCCTTCACACAATGAAAAGGGGGTATTGTCGAAACTGCTAAAAGGAACTGAAGGTATTGTAATCGGATTGACACTGGGAACACAGCTCTTGACCATTTCCAAGTATATTTTATTATCATGGTCATTCCACACAGCAGAACCGTTTAATTTTCGACTGAAATGTCGATAACCATTGATGTAAATGTAGAAAAAACGCGAGTTGTCATTACCGCATAACTTTTTAATCGTAATATCTCTATGTGTCCTTTTCGCCTTTCTAACTGCAGACCCCTATTCCTTCATTATTTTTATATATTCAATGTAGTTGGCTGGGTTAGCATATTTACTCTCTTTTTTTTTTTGTGCAGCTTGGTATTTGCGAAAAAGTGATGACAGGGAAGAGTTTCACTAAGGTTTAGGTGAGAAGTACTCAATATCAAAAAAGTTAGTTCTAGCAGACTTGATCACGGATTGAAAAGCACTTTGAATTGATGATAAGTCGGAAGGAAGATCAACTTTAGACAGACGGTCCACAAGGAATTTGCATGATATGAAATTTTCTAATTTTTTTTGCGGACTTATTGCGACTGTGAAATAAATTGGGGAGAGTGTTGACTTTTGCCAATGGAGACATTACTCGTGTTCCAGTTGAACGATAAAATAGTTGAATTAGAAAAAATTAGATCCAAGACACTGCTCGCCGTGCAGCCACTCCGGTTACAGTAAAAGGTAAGACATTGAAAGTGCTGGCATTGACGGTGCTTGTCTTTAATAGTCGAGACTTGATCATCGTACGAGCAATGTGTAGCATTGAAATCTCCAGCTAGAATCACATTTTGTTCACCATCAAGAAAGTCACATAACCTCTGAACCTCAGCCAAAGAAATTTTATTGTCGCTAGATGTGACGTGTCTGGGAGAGTGAATTTGGCAACAATCGCCAGTAAATTTGCTAACGTGATCAGATTTAAAAAAAATCAGATTCCCTTGGCGATTGCCGCCTGCTTACATGATTACCCCTAAACATTCTTTGCAGCAATAATTTATTCCTGCAGACTTCCCCGTTTCCCCACGTATTGGTTAAAATAAATATGGGCAATATTATCATTTTTAAATTTTTGGATTGCATACGGAACATTAAAAGTTATATTTGCATACAGTTGAAACAATTAAAATGCGTAGCTTTACAGCCCCTAAACATGTTTTTAATTTTCTAGAGCAAATAACTTGCTTTGAAATGTGTTCCAGTCAATTTGCCACAAGTCTTGTTTGCATAGCAGCATATGAAAAACTTATATTAGGCTTTGTGCGCTTCCCGGTAACTGTGACATGCAATTGTTTTCCGGAAACAAATAGTTTATCTTTTTTCCTTTGAACAGGAAGAAACGGAAAGTGAATCATTTTTTTGGGAGAGAGTAAGAGATATTCACCATGAAACCCGTTGCCATGCTTTGTGTTTTACACCCGATACTTCACTTATGATTATACCGAAAAATGTAACACTTTGCGCAGCAGGCTCAGATTTCTTGCTTCGGATATTTCGTACAGATCTTGAAAATCTAGACACAGTACAAACATTAAAAGGTCATACCAACTATGTTAACGAGATTAGCTGGAGCAATGAATGTGAATTTTTGGCGTCAGTAAGCGATGATAATTCATGCAAAATCTGGTGTTCCGAATCAAACTATGATAACATCATTACATTTTGTTTGTCATCGGCTGGCATGTCGGTAAAGTGGCATCCCGACGACCCAAATAAGGTGATGGTAGCCGAAAAAAAGGGTGTAATACATATGTATAATGTACGATCACAGCAGTCTGTCATATCTGTTGAATGTCCAAAAATTCCATTACTGACTGCTGATTGGGCTTTAAATAATTATCATATTATTACTGCCTTATCTGGAGGTGAAATCGTAACGTTCGATATGTCAAGGAGACCTTGGTCGCCAACAAACGTGAAGCCGGTACATGAGGATGGCGGGCGATATTTGCGCATTTCTCCAAGCTCTGAGCATGTAACAGCCAGTATCGGCAGACCTGATATAACGCTTAAAGTTTTCACTGCTAATTCCACAGTGCCGTTGATCGAAGCTCCTTTAAAATCATGCGCTGGTTTGTCTTGGCACCAACGCTTGCCTTATGTAGCAGCTGCTTGTGATCGAAAACTTTGTTTTTGGAAAGTTCAAACAAAATAGTTATGCTCTTTCAAATATTCATTGTTTTATTTAAACCAAAAGAAAATGATGGAAATATAAAAAATGCAAAACTGACAAAATAAAATTTATTTTATCAAGCATTAACTAAGGAATCCAAGTACACTTTATAACGTTCCTCTTGTTGAGCTTGTAATTTCCGTAACTTTTTCAATTGGTTTGCACTAATCTTGTTGCCTTCTTTATCATGTGTTGGTAATCCCTAAAATTTAGGAAGAACCCGAGGATTTCCAGAACTGAGGTTAACAATTTGCTTTCTTATGCTACACTTACGTTTTCATCAAATCGGGAAAATTTATCGGTTGCTTTGAGGAACATTTCTTTTGGATTAACCTTCTCCTTGTCTTCCTTAGCATCTGCCTTTTCGGCTGCAACCTGCTTTTTACGTTCTTTCTCTGCTAAACGTTCAGCTATTGCGGCTTTTTTTGCTTCCTGTTCCGACAATAAAGTGTCACGATCCACCAATTTCACGGCGTATTCTCCATCATCCTTATCTTCGAGACGTACACCCAATTGCGGTAGGATATTGTCTCTTAGCTCATCACATAATTTCAAAATTTCGAATGCTTTTAAAGTTTTGGCTTGAACTCGTATTTGCTTTCTAAATTCAGCTGTGGCTTCTACGTAAGGAAGAACAGTACTCTCCACATCTATGTGGCCGTTTGATAAATCCGCTACAGTGAAACCAATTGCACCTCTAGGTCCTGTTATTGCCCCGAATATATGCAATAAATCCGTGATATAAAGAGCTATTTTCCGCAACAATAGGCTATTTAATTTAAGTTTATTATCACGAATGTAAATATTAGCAGAAGAAACCAAATCTCTTATAGCATCTAATGAACTGCGAGTATCCACATTATCTGTGAAAGCGAAAAAACATGATGTTAACTATTGATTCATTAAATTTTTATATCAGCTTGACTTGCCACACAAAGCTTGATGTACCAGCTGTCGTGTCACATTATACTTATTTAATAACTCGGCTTCGGTTTGGGTCCAAGCATCGAAAAGACGTCTGTGTTCACCAGAAACTATATGACGAGTGAGATCCTTTACGTTAAGAAAGAATTCCTAAGAAATATTTTCATTTAGTTAATGCCCTCAAGTACGAAATATTTTACAAATATATATAGGACGTCCCAATCTTAAATTTTCACATTTCAACTGACTACTTTTTACATCTTACGCTGTACACTGTTTTGAAATGAGGTTACCGATGACACTTTTGTAATTTCATGTTCAAAGCCTAAGCATTTTTGCTCGAGAGGGAAGCTTTGCCGTTCTCAATAAAGGTAAAAGACTTCTACGCATATCTCATTGTGCCCCGATGTACCCGTTTTCAATTACTATATAGACATGAACAGAATAATTTAGTTACATGAAGACGTATTAGCAAATGGTCATAAGATGATTTCGAGGAATCTCCTCATTCACTTAGATAGCAATGATTCTAGAATGACTACCGCCCACTATCCCATATCATGTTGTAGACTTTTACTAAGTTAATTAATAACCTAATATTTCCTTGAAAGTGCCTTAAAATTGACGAATTTAATAGGAATGTGTATGATATTTACATTTAATAAGCGTTCGTATTGTATAGCCATTGTCATAGTATTTTGCGAATAGTCCAAGGTATCCTTCCATGAATGGAGCAAAAACGCCAAGCGTAATTGGCAAGGCGTGTGTTGTTGTAAAGCTTGCTGAATTGTGACAAAATTTTTCAAGGATTTCGACATTTTACATCCGGCTATTGTCAAGTGACCGGTATGTAAGAAATACTTAACCCACTCGCTTGAATCGAATGCAGCCTCAGATTGTGCAAGTTCGTTGTCATGGTGAGGAAATTTAAGATCAACGCCCCCCGTATGTATATCGAATTTTGGTCCGAACACGTCTGAAGCCATAGCAGAACACTCGATATGCCAACCAGGGCGTCCTTTACCCCAGGGACTTTCCCACCAAGGTTCGCCACCTTTACTAGCTTTCCATAAAGCAAAATCGTTAGGCGAACGTTTTTCCGTTAAACGGTCTTCACCCAATGAGAGGTCTCCTTCGCCCTCCTGCAGTGATTTGGTATCACCATATGCCTCTGGCACCAATTTAGCGTAGAAGTGTTTTTCACATTTATCGAAACTATTTACGTCAAAGTATACTGATCCGTTGACTGCATAAGCTAAATTATTGTTAATGATTTTTTGTATAAATTCAATAATTTGGGGTACATATTCAGACACTCGAGTTAAGACATCCGGTGGGAGAATCTGCAAAAGATATTAATATTGCTTAGTCAAGCCTTTAAATAAACATACATATATATCTAATGAAAACAGCCTACGTTCAATGCATTCATATCATTGTGAAATTGATCTTCCCAGTAACGAGGAAGTTCCTCAAATATGCTGTTATCGTTAACTGTTGCGCCTTCCTTTTTATCCAACCAATCTGCTATAGGCTCTTTAGCCTCCCGTAAGTACAAATCGCGGGCCTTTACGATATCTTCTTTAATGCCATTAGTTACTGCCGTTGTTAATAATTCGACAGCATTATTCATGCGATCCAACAACTTATTTAACATGATTTTCTTGTCAGGATCCGTATTTTTTTCGCAAGTATTTAGAAACGCCATCAAAACCGAGCGCTGATCATCCAGTAATTGATCTAGTGGCACCTGCGTCACACTATTGGAATAACGTTCAAAGAGGTAGTTTTGCCGAGCTCTTCTAATAATCTTATCATCAATATCGGTAATATTCATCACGTAGTGTATGTTAAAGCCAAAGTATTCAGATAAAACGCGTCTTAATATATCAAAAGATATATAGGACCTAGAAAAAGAATGAATTTATGAAATGTGCACGCATATGCAAACCGCTTTATTTATCAGAATTACCTAGCGTGTCCCATGTGGGAAGCATCGTACACTGTCGGCCCGCAGCTATACCAAGTCACGTTATTACCATCCAAAGGTACAAAAACTTCCTTTTGCCTTGTCAGGCTGTTGTACAAACGCAACTTGGGTGCTTCCCCGGAATCAGGCGCTTGCCATTTAGGTTGGGTTCTTTTATTCATTCTGTTCGATTCAATTGTATAGATATTATAATAATTCTAACCAATAGCTAATACTTTTATAAGTAATTTATAAGTAATTATTGGTAAGATTTATATATAAAACACAACAAACAAAAGCGGCTCTAATAGCTACTGTCGATGTGTTCAGTGTAATTAAGTGTGTGTGTATGCAATTGTCAATTGTTGAGTTGTTCAATGTCATGTGAAAAAAAAAAAAAAAAAACAGTGTTGCAAATTTTGGCCAAAAACAATAAAGGAACGTTATAGCAATAGAAAATGATTGAATGCAAAAGTAGTTTATCGTGCATTAAGAAGATAAATTAGCTTTTCTAATAAAGCAAGTTAGTTCCCCAAGATGACGTACATTTTTTTCTGCAAAGAGATCGGAGAGACCATCATATAACTTGAAGAAGCTAAAAGAACTTGTAACATCATCAAGGCTGTGACATCTGAAAATTAGATGCTCAGCAGACTCGCAAATATTGCAAACTTCACAAATATCACATGGTATAGCACGAATCATTTTTAAATATATTTTATCATAAGCGTGACCATTTATGAGCCTACAAAGAATTTTGATTTCCCAGGAGTTAAATGAAGTGTCTGACAAAGGTTTGAACTGAAATATGTACTTTATTTTATAGAAAAGGCGATTGGATTTAACACGCCCAATCTCTCTAAATTCATCATTTAGTTGTTGAAAGATGTGGTCACGAGCCACCCGTATTGCTTCATTGGGAATATATTTGATGGACGTAATTGTCCCATCAAGAAAAAGAGAGGTATCCAGGCAAGGTGACAGTCATCCACTTGAGACTCATGTAACATCCTGCGTATATGAAACACATATTGATTATCTTCATCTCTTTTGTTTATTACAAGTGGAGCTGACTTGCTATCCGACAAGATAACAAGTCTTTTGATAGCATCAGTAATAGCCATCTTAATAGTATGTCTGATGACAAGCAATTCAATGAAAGTTGAGGCAAGTTCCTCCGCCACTTCGACTCTATGTACTATTTTAGATAAATGCTTCACTGCCGAGAAGCTAGATACATTGTGTCCGACGCAATCGTCAATGGCATATATATCGTAGCCGTTGTTGTAATGAAGAACAATCTTTTCTTGACATAAGATCCCCATACATGAAAAATTGACATTTTGCATTGAGGTAGGGATCGATTCAAGAACAATCGTGAAGGCTCTACTTTTGTTGGTAAAAAAATTCCAGAGAAAAATTGAATTTATCTTGTCAAACATATGACGCAGTTTTTGATAACTAAATGTGTAGCTGCAAGATACAGTATCACTGAGAGATACAACTTTCTGAAAAAACAAAAGGATTCTCTACCTTGACTTTAATTAACTCCTCCTCCTAAAAAGAAGAGCTCTTTCGGAAACGGCCCATTCGCGAGAAATGACATTGAGAATATGTTGAAGTGTTGAGGGGGTCAGTCCAGTTCAACGTTTTAACGTTCGATTTTCAAATCTTTGTATACATTCCTTAATATATTTTGAGAAATTACAAGATGTACAATGTGCAAATTCAATGTTAGACCCGACTTAAGCTTTGTACACAGTCAAAGAGGATACATAAGCTTCCTCGAGACAGTGCTCTCACCATGTCATACTTAACTCTATCACAACCTGCAGTAGCCCTTTTTCTGGAATGTAAAACATACACAACATAGCTCACACAATGAAAAGAGTGTACTGTTGAGACCGCTAAAAGGACTTGAAGGTATTGTAATCGGATTAACACTTGGAATATAGCTCTTGACCATTTCCAAGTATCCTTTATTATCATGGTCATTCCACACAGCACAACCGTTTAAGTTTCGACTGAAATGTCGATGACCATTGATGTAAATCTAGAAAAAAAGCGAGTTGCCATTACCATATAACTCTTTAATCGTAATATCTCTATGTGTCCTTTTGGCTTTTCTAACTGCAGACCCCCATTCCTTCATTATTTTTATATATTCAATGTAGTTGGCTGGGTTAGCATATTTACTCATTATTTTCCTTGCAGCTTGGTATTTGCGAAAAAGTGTTGACAGGGAAGAGTTCTAGCAGACTTGATCACGGACTGAAAAGCACTTTGAATTGATGATAAGTCGGAAGGAAGATCAACTTTAGACAGACGGTCCACAAGGAAGTTGCATGAAATTAAATTTTCTATTTTTTTTACGGAATTGTTACGACTGTGAAATAAAATGGGGAGACTTTTACCAATGGAGACGGTAGTCGTGTTCCAGCTGAACGATAAAATAGGTGAATTAGAAAAAGGTAGATCCAAAACACTGCTCGCCGTGCAACCACTCCGGTTACAATGAAAGGTAAGACATTGAAATTGCTGGCGTTGATGGCATTTACGAGGATCTTCTCTTTGTTGGTCGAGACTTGATCACCGTACGAGCAATGTCTAGCGTTGAAATCTCCAGCTAGAATCACATTTTGTTCGCCATCAAGAAAGTCACATAATCTCTGAACCTCATCACGAAAAGTTTGTACATCCAGATTGGGTAGAAAGTACCGTGATGCTATGAAAAGATTCGGTTTAAGATTCATGATTTTGAGGATGACAATGTCACGAGGAGAATTATACGGGATACGTCCGAAATGGACGTCTGTTTTAACTAGTATACTAACACCACCATAACCGTCATCTCGGCAATTGGTGGCAGAAGTATAATTGAAAACTTTAACTTCAAAAAAATTATCATCCATCAGAAAAACTACACTTAAGATGCAGAAATCAATATTATTCGAGTTCAAGTAAAAATCCAAAAATGATAAGTTACGTCGAACACTTTGAATATTATATTGTGAAAACAAGATCATGATTTAAATAAAAACGGAGCCCTAGCGGAATTACTCGTGTTACTGGGCGCTTGATCGTAGCGAGTATTAGCACAATTAGACATTTTTTCTTCAAAATCCATGACAAGGTTCAGAGGAATCATTGGATGGATACATCCTTTAATCTCAGAGATTAATCTATCGACTTCAGAGCAACGCAAATTGTTCTTCGAAATTATTGGCCGCTGAGATCTTGTGACAGGCGGCTTGGGAGGTGAGCTTGGAGAAGGCTTGAGTGGTGTAACGGGAGAAGGTTTAAAATTAACAGATTTCCTTTTAACGATCGCATTGAATTTTTTCTTTGCCAAAGTCTTACTAGCGTTTTCATTATCACCCTTGCTCGAAATGGCGGACGAGTTCACCAATGGAGGGAAATTGTCATCGTAAGTGTTGTCATCCAGACAATTCCCGATCTTTGTGAAACAAAATTTGTAGTCGTACTTAAAACTAAGTCACAGATATTTGTTTATATAGCAAAATGATGCAATCTCATATACAAGGGAACACGTAACTGAAAGTTGGTTTTCGCTTTTGTATTCAGCCGTTTTTACCAAGCAGCAAATTAGTTAGAGCCGCCAGTGTTTGTTTTCCGCTGCTTCATTATTTTTTCCATCTCTTTTTAGTGCACTTAAAAACCAAACACAATCACACAATTTTAGTTTTGACGCTCTCTATAAAACGTTGCAATTCTATATATTTCATTCTATATGAAATTGAAATTTCTATACATGTACAAAGAATTGTTTTTAGACTCATACAGAACGCCTGAAACATGCATACGGAATCAAAACAATTATGACAATAAGAAACAAAAGTGATGTGTTGCATTCTTAGAAAGAAAATTATAGCAAAGCAGAAAAAAATTTGTTTGCCTAAAAAATATGTGGATGAAGAAAGCAGTAAAGTTTATGTAGCGAAATAAAATTTTGTTATAAATGAATTATAAATTTTCTTTACAATATTTCTACTTATTGTTGTTTTATAACTAAGGAAATCATATGTTCTGTTAAAGTAAAACTAAGTAGAAATGCTAATCATGTATAAAATCTGTGTACGTATGTTCTATATATGTATATATTACAAACCTTGCTTTTCGCCCTTTTCATGCTACTTTGTTGTTGTTGTTTAGCGTCATTTTCAGAAGCCGTAAATCTAATCTTGTATTAAAAATACATTTTTCCCTTTACATTGAAGTCTCGGTCTTTAGTTCAGGAACGTCACAGCTCTTCGGGACCATGATTTTTCGTATTTTTAGAAAACAGGAACGTATTTTTTGTTTGCTTTAAAAAGCATCCAAATAGTAATTTGTAAAGTAAAAAAAATAGGAAATTATTTTAAAAAACGGTAATATGTGGATCAAGACGGATTAATTTCAATTTTAAGCAATTAGTGGATTAAACATATATGTCTTTATTGCAATTATTAGTTAAAACCAATTTCAGTGAACAAATTGACGAGCTGCGAATCAAAAGAGAGAAACCTACAAAATGCTTGGTTTCTTTATACTGGTTCTTACAGGTCTACAGGTCATTTCAGCTGAGCCAATTGTAGATTCTAATGGTTATTTAACTTATTGTCCCTGTATGGGTGAGTGGTAGTAAATAGACTTAATTTTACATATTGCAAATTTAACCTGTTGTTTCTCTATTAGGTCGATTTGGCAATCAGGCAGATCATTTTTTGGGTGCACTGGCTTTTTCTAAGGCTTTAAACCGCACTTTAGTCGTACCTCCATGGGTGGAGTACCGTAGAGGAGAAACTCGCTCCAAACAAGTCCCATTTGATAGTTATTTTTCTTTGTATCCTATAAAAGAATACCATCGCGTTATATTAATGGAAGAATTTATGAACGAGTTGGCCCCGAAACTTTGGCCTGAAGAAAAACGCATTTCATTTTGTTATATGGAACGTAAAAGTATATATTTGGAGGACGCCAATAAAGCAGATTGTCATGCAAAGGTATTGTGTAAATTTAGACATCAGTTTTAATTTATTTTAATTTTAAACAATTAAAGGAAGGTAACCCGTTCGGGCCATTTTGGGATACGTTCGGTGTAAACTTTTCAAATTCTGAATTTTATGGACCGTTGCATTTTGATATTCATCACAGCGATATATCAGATAAGTGGAATGCTCAGTATCCGCCTCAGAGATGGCCAGTTTTAGCTTTTACTGGTGCGCCTGCAAGCTTTCCGGTACAACAAGACAATCGTCATTTACATAAATATCTAAAGTGGAATAGAAAGTTTCAAGACGATGCCCGGCAATTTATCAGAACAATGCCTAAGGGGGCTTTTATAGGTGTACATTTACGCAATGGTAACTGAATCGATCTCTAATTTCTCAGAATTTAACAAAATCGAACTCAAATTTCTCTTTCTCTTTAATTTCTAGGTATTGATTGGGTAAGAGCATGCGATCACGTCCGAGACAGTCAACAACTTTTTGCTTCACCACAATGTTTAGGATATAATAACGAGCGTGGCAATTTGTATGCGGAATTATGCATACCTTCGAAAGAGCTTATTATTCGCCAAATTAAACGCCTACTGAAAAATGTTAAGCAATCTTATCCTAAAAATGAGGTGCGATCCATTTTTGTGGCTTCAGATGCCAATCACATGTTAAAGGACTTAAATACGGCATTGCAACGCATGAATGTCACTGCTTATCGTTATCCGGAAGACAACCCACATTTAGACCTAACGATTTTGGGCCTCTCTAACCATTTCATTGGCAATTGTATATCCTCCTTCTCAGCCTTCGTTAAAAGAGAGCGAGATGTGAATGGCTTTCCATCGTACTTCTGGGCATTTCCAAAGGAGAAAGAGAAGCAACATACAAAATTGCACGAAGAACTTTAAAGGCATTCATGATAAATATTTCGTGCCTACTTATCATTGCCATTATCGAAGTATTAACATGTATACCAATTAGTAGAATAAGTTTTTATTAAGTTTACCGTAAAAAATTCATCCATTATTTATTTAGATATTATTATATTATATCATGTATATCAAATCTCATAAAACTACATGAAATCTAATGCACCAATTTTTGATTACGCGCCAGTTCTAATTGAGCTGCTGACACTTGAGCTAAACCGTCGCGGACGGCACTCAAATTTTCTTTCCATGATTGCAAAAGATCTCTTAATTGCTCCCATTGTGGTGCACCGAATGTACGATGCATAGTAGAGGAAATGTGGACTCTGCGATTGGCCTGATCAAGGCGTGCTCGCACCAATTTGGTTTTGAGTACTTCAATAACGAAAGGTTCTACCTCGTCTTCGCTAATTTGTAATTCCTTGGTGAGTGTATCGAAAGTCATTTCGGGATTACTTTCAGCTAATTGCATAAAAGTCAGCAAACGCATTTTTTTCATATTTTGTTCATGATTAAGTCCTTGTGAATTTACAAATTCCCGGTGGTCTTCGTAGAATTGTATATAAGCAGGCAATTTCTCAGACACAAAAATCGAGAGCAAGTCGTGTATCAAATCGCCTTCTAAGAAACGTACGGGCTTTAAAGCTAACAAAGGATCTAAAAGAAACGTGTTAGGATCGGCCAAAGCAGTTACTATACACTTCATAGCATCTTCTCGAGCTACACAAGCATTATCGGCTGTATAGGTTCCTAATAATTCTATCATTACTTTTGAAGACAATTCAAGGTTTGTGTCTTTGGTAACATCGTGTAACAAACGGTAAAGTTTTTGCATTTGTTCTGCCGATGGTGGACAATTCGCAAATTGACTTTTTAACTGTTCAACTCCAGTGAAAACCTCCAATACTTGATCGCACTGTTTCGCTACCTGAACCAAGTGATAATATACGTGATAACGTAAAGGTGATGCTGTATCCAAGTTATTGAAAAGACGCCACAAGGACTGCAAGCACACCTTTGTTAAAGGTACATTGGGGGCTTTAGTCATTTTTTCACAATATGCCAAAATGATATTTTCTCCACGATCTAAGGGAATCTGCAAAGTAAAGTAATCCTACTATAACTGAAGCTCTTTATCCATCTTAATTATCTTACCGTAATCATTATGGACACAATGCTATTTAAAATACAATCGATTTGATTGGGTTCACCATCTTTAAAACACACGTCACACACTCCAATTATTTTGTGTAAGTCGTCCTCTACTCCTTTATTAGACTTCTCAGAAGATATTTCTGCACCTAAATTCTTGAAATATTTCCTTAGCTCCTGAACCTGAAAGAAAAAATTAAAAATCAGTGCAGTCGTCAAAACCGATATAACCTCAAATTCCACTAAAATATTTGAAAATAAAACACTTTAGTCGATACTCCACGGATACCTGTTCATCCATAGATAAATCTATAAAAACAGGTGGTGAATTCATAGCTTTTAATTTATTTTTTATTAAATTGCTAGCGTATAAATAAAGACAATCTCAACACGTCCGCACGTCGCTTTCATGAACGATTAAAAACGATACAATGTTGCCATTTTAAATTTTCTTTAAAATCATGAATGTAAAATTATCGATAATTATCTCTAACTAGCGAACTATAATCTAGAAAAAATGTTCTCCAAAATTAATAGCAGTGTTTGAATTTAATTTATGAGAGAGCACTTATCACCATCCTCAGATGATTTTCAAAGAAAGAGCACTCTCTCGAACATGTACTCTATATTGTAGCCGTTGGTTGGAAGTAATGCGAGTGAGTTCAGGTATAAGTCTAAAAATATATCCTGCAATGAAAATGAAAAGTGTGGGAAATATTAACCTAATTGCTTAAAATTTGGAAGAAATACCTCTAACTTGATTTCTCACTTTAACAGCAGTGACACTTCGATTTCCCACTTTACCAGAAAAGGCACTCGATTTCTCTCACTTGAACTTTATTTACTTTGTTCTGACTCACATAACAGAATCGAAATGGTGCAATTTATTGAAAGCAACTATGTGCTCCTCCATTCTCCGCACATAGTACTTTTGTTTATAAACCTTGTAAAGGAAAAACCCAGCTAACGATTTTTAGCGAGAAATGAAGGCCATTTTACCAAGTGCACAAAGAAGTCGTACGAAGTCAATAATTGCGAAAAAAATTTAAAAAATTTAAAAATATCGAAAGAAAATATAAACAAAGAACTTTTACGAAAATTATGTTAATATACTATACTATAATCTTGCTCTCGAATAAGAGCAGGCCATTATTTGCCCGTAGAGTTTCAAATTCTCGAATGGATTTATGGCTACTAATATTTGCGCACATCGAATTGTAACTGAATAAAAGATATTAAAAGTTAAAAACAAGATATAAAAGTTAGACAATTGGCAATTGGCAACAGGGTGATTAGAACACCCGTTACGTCAATGAAAAACTGAGAACATAATAAAATAAATTCGAATGCGAAATTCTCGCCGCGTATTTCATATTTACCATCTAGACAAAAAGTAATTCACGCCGGTCAGCATAACACTGGCGGATATGAAGAGAACGTTCTTGTTCTCGCTTATAAGCTTTATTGTTCTCGCTTATAAGCTTTATTGTTCTCGCTTATAAGCTTTATTGTTTTCGCTTATAGACGTTCTTGTTTTCGCTTTTAAGAAAGATTCTCTGAAAAACTCCGAAAAACAAGAAAAAACGGAGAGGCAAACGTATGCAAACGTAAATGAACTTTTATTGCAATTTACTAAACAGTAAAGATATTTGATAAAATTGTAACGATCACACTTAAGTGACAGAAACCCCTACCCTTTAATGTACGCGGACGTTGCAAATTATGAAAATGTAATATTGAGGGGACAAAATTCCGATCCCACCGATAAAGAACGCGAACGTGCGGTTGAAAAGACACAGCAATTAATTGTTATAGTTGTGCATTATAAGACGTACTAATCAGATTCTAATCAAATATGTGCCAAGCGACTGGGGAAATTATGTTTTTGGTGGGCAAACTAGAAGGTATACGAATGGGTGTTAAACATCATCAAAACATATTAAAGGAATTATTTAGTAGTATCTAAATAAACAAATAAATACCCATTCACATAAATCTGAGTATTTTGTAAAAAACTCCACACATCAGGATGAAACACCTGCATGGAAACATAAACAAAATAAAAATGTTGCAGGGAGAATTTTTCTGAGTTTTTGTTTATTTTCAAAGAATAAAGCACAGCTTTTGTTCATTTTCGTAGAACGAGTTGCAGCTTTTGCTCATTTTCATAGAACCAGTTGCGGCTTTTGTGAAAGATTTTATTGAAGCTTTTTTTGGAGAAATAACTTCGTCTAAAAGCTTGAGCAGCGGCAACGCATATTTTGTGAAAAAAAATTAAATAAAAGAAATTAAAAAAATTTATATTTCTCAGAAATAGAATTTTATTCTCAGATAAATACATCTGCAATTTTGAATACATGGTACTTGTTTAATGTGGAAACAAAGACATTTTAAAAGTGCTTGCTGAAAAACTTAAATCGAGTGAAAAATTGAGAAAAATTAAAAAAGGCATAAAAAAATGAATTTGAAAATCGAGCGAATATTATGCCCAGTAATTACAATACTAAGTACATCTACTAATGAATTGTTTATAATTTATATCTACAATTATGCCCTGGACTTTTTTCTGATCTCTTCTTAGAGATTTTAATCCAGAATTAAAAAAAATTTAAGCGATAAATTTATGCTGTTGGATTTCATGTTAGCAGCTATAAAAGCTAATAGTGATGATAAAGTGGTGTTAATATTGTTCTCGCCTCCCTGACACTACTACATTGAAGATCTCCTTAGAACATCTCTCATTTAAGAATAACTTAGTTTTTTTGCTGAGGTCGACTGGCTATCATGTAAACGGGATATAGACCTTTCGGAAAATTTTTTTGCTGAGTTATTTTGACGATGCGGAATCCAGCCTGTTTTAAAAAAGTTTCATACATTTTTAACGGTCTAGCTACTGACGAGTCTTCATCATCTTTTTCGACTTGTCGCGAACTTGTTATATTCTCTTTAATCACAAAGTGACCGCCAGCAATTAAGCTCTGGCGAATGCGTACGAAAAGAAGTAGGAGATCCACATCAGTGAGATGTCCTAATACCCATTGAGACCAAACTAGGTTATATTTATTAACATCGGGCTGGAAATCTTGGAGGCCAATGTTGTATATTTCACCCAAACGATTTGGATATCCAAGAACAGCGCCAGAGTCTTTGACACAATATTCGCGAGCTTTTTGAGCAAAAGCCTGATCTTGTTCAACAAGATCAACTTTGGCAAACAGCGGCATAAGCAGATTTTTTGAAACTCTGCCTATACCAGCACCGCAATCTAATGCACAAGTTCTACTCGCATCTTTAATCTTCAGTTCACGTAAAAAATAATTAGAACCTTGAATATCTAAAGCGTTGATATAGCCTAGCCCGCCAAGCATCCCATTTACAGTTGCGGGAATTTTTTCCCAATACTTCTGTGCATTTAAATAGAATTCCGATTTACTGCTTTGAGAAACCACATAATTTTCTTCCTTTTCCAATGATTTTTCTTCTAAATTATCTTTAATATCTTCCTTTTTCAATGACTTTTTTTCTAAATTATCTTTAATAATATCCTCCATTGTATAAATGACTTAAAAACAGTAGGAATTTTTTATTGTAATACTTTGTTTATTTCATAATGTCTTCTTTTCCATACTACATGTGAATTCATGTTTTATGGTATTGCCAGCTTCTTGTCCTTTGAAAATGTTGCCACTATTATTGCGTTTTTCCGCTTAATAAGTCCCAAGTGGTTAACACAATGGGAAGCCGCGTTACCATATTATATGAAACATGGAAAAGGCCTTTTATCTTATAGACCCATAATTCAGTAACGCTATTTAGGTTTTTAATTTCACAGTTTTACGAATTGTTGGTTACGTTGAATTGTTTGATGATTTTTTATTAGACTTGTTCCGCTAGTTGTGATATTGAGAGTTAGATGAGTTTCCGCAAGAAGTCGGAGGATCAGATGTCTGGCAGATGAGATGTCCTTTGTTCAGAGGCAAAGATGTACACGTAGTTAGTGTGTTCCAAATTCCGAATAAATATCCCGGAAAAAACAATTATAAATTTTAGGCTGTGTACTGTTAATTAAGATAGTAGGAGAGAAAGAGATTAAAAAGAAACATCAGGCTGCTTTGATAAATGCAGTATATTTGTTTGAGATGTGTATAATTGCTAGCGCGAAAAATTTCATATAAGTTATTGTACAGTTCAAAGAAAGCGAAATATTGTCTAAGGATGTTGAATATTGTGCATACAAAAATTAAATGTTCAGATGACTCTGCAGTGCTGATATTATATGGAACAACCTTAATCATTTTTAAATAGACGTCATACGTATAATTGCTCATGATCAGGTGCTCAAAAATCAGGAAAGGATGAATTTTATAAAAAAGGGGGATCTTTTTTTTCTCGAGCATTTTCATGATATTCATCCTTCCATTCTTGCATGATGTTTTTCGGAATTAGACGGACAGCATCATACAGAGGATAATTGATAGAAACGATTATAATGTCAAATTGAGCCTCACTCGCATATCTATTAGCCATTTCATTCAAAACTGAAACCACAGTGGCCTGGATCAAGTGGCATTCTTCAAGGGGAGGATCATTTAAAATACCTTTGGTTTTGATTAACAAGAACGCCGATTTGATAACAGAGAAGATAACAAATTTTTTTAAGTTTGTTGGATTTAACAAAAACAACAAACAAAAAACAATAGCTCAATAAAGGAGGAAGATAGTTCTTCCAACACTTTGAATTTACCTAGAAGTAATACAGATTATCTGACTACCGAAAAGCTGGATGTAACAGAATTTACCGAACCGACATATATTGTGAACTCATTTTTCAAATAGAAATTTAATTTTTCCACACATGCAAATCGAGAACTTGAGTGGGGAAAGCTTCTTTGGTTATAGACTTGAGGATACTCAGATAAATTTTGCATTTAGAATGGGTCGAATTCCAAATGGTGATGGTGGGGAGGATTTTTCTAAGTTTACGCAGATCAACACAATCATATGTTTTGTTGATGTCTAAAGGAAGCATTACGACTTTGTGACCGTCCGCTTTTTCACTTGATATTGTGAAGGCAACGTCATTCAGACACATGTTAGTAAATATGTGTTCTGATACGATAAGACCTAGCGGGATAATGAAATAAAGAATGAAGAAAAATGACTTGAAAAGAAAAACTATGGAGGTGGACTTCTCTGGCGAAACAAAACAAAGCAAACGAATTGTTGAATTACTTTGGTTTGGCAAATATATTTAAAATTGGAAATCGCGTCTATTAATAAATAAAAAGTAGGTAAATAATTGCTACATTAAAAACAAATTGTCTTTATTTCTTCTTGTGCGGTTGTTTCTTTTCTTTTTTCTATCCAAAAACATAATTTTCAAATTTTCACAAAGATTGTTAATAACTCGGCGGAGTTGAGCTCCCATCACGAAAATGGGTATAACGTATAATTGTGTTACGTACAGTCATTCGTATACGATACATACAAATTGATTATTGCAAGAGCATGGGGGCTGACAGATTAAAGCGTCATTTTCGTTTTCGGCTTAAAAACTTTCAAGTTGTAAACACAATGGACAGCCGCGCTACCATATTGTTTCACATTGTTTTGTGATTGTTGTAAACAATCACACGTGATTTTAAAACCAAAAATAAAGAAATCGCCGTAAACATAAACAACAAAATAACAATTTTGTTAATCTTCATAATCTGCTTAAATAATATGACATCATAGGGAGTCTTTCTGTGCAGCAATTGAAACATAATTTGGAAATTACCATTTATTTCAGCTTTAAAATAAATGGTTTTTATCACTTATTTTTCATTTCTTACACAATAATGCATGGTATACATTAAAATTGCAAATTACATAATATAGAAAAAATATAGATTAGCGTAAGACAATAATCAATTGGATAAATAACTTTAAAATTTAAAAGAAGCGGATCATCATTTCTTCTTGCGCAATTTTTTTGTCTAATTTGTGTGCATATATTCAAAACCATATGATTTGTCAATTCCTCTAAAGTTTGGTGAAAACGTCTGAATAACGTCCCGTTTTGTTAACGCCAATACTCTTGTAATGATCAATTCTCAGTTTATTATATACGAATGACTGCGCGCTTAAAAACATAGCTCCGCTTTAGCGACTTTTTACTTTCATATAGTTCCTCCTCTATATTATTTTATAACAATGAAAAGCAAGCAAAATAGAGGCTTGATTTTTTAGTTTCGCTTCTCAAAACATACACTTTTATTTATATATACCCCCATTTCCTTATTTTTTGTTATCAAATAATGTGGTAACGCAGCTTCGCTTAGAATTATTAACCCGAAAAACGGAATAACACATCATTCTGTCGTCCCTATTTTTTCGTCATACACATAAACAATTATAAAAAGCGTTATTTTGTATTGAAATGTATACGTCACACTTTGTGCGATTTTTGTAAATTGTATGTAATAATTTCAAGTACTTATCGATAAATTAAATTTTATGAAGCTTAGCAACACTGCATTGAAATTGTGTAAAAACGCCTTTTTCAGAAATTCAGCTCAGTTTTACTTTTCATCGGTCGCCATCTTGAAGTTCATTATAATTGTGGAAGCATCGTTTTTATACTAACGCGGATCATATTTAGTAATAAATACAAATATTTCTTTTAATCATATTGAAATACATTTATATTAGTGTTAAAGACTGCAATTATAAGAAAACCTTCAGAGATAAGGTATGTAAATATGAGATAACACTAAAAATTATTTTGGTGAAAAAAGTGTATGTGATTGTGTATATATAAGCTACGGCTGGCAAAAACCTTGCTGACGTCTTTTTCGTATATTTATGACAAAAGTAACCTAAAAAGTATGTGCATACATAAATAAGTGATCTATATATTATTGGTAAACGACAATAACACTTCCTTTACATGTGCAAACACATAAATTAAAATAATCGCTTTCCCAGAAATCCATTATGGAATGGGGGATTTATGTTATATTTAGGAAAGCTTCGTGTTTTCTGCTGTCATATTTTATGACATATACGCATACATACAGAAAAAAGATCATTTATTGAAAAACTTGCTTAGTTTTTACAAAATAGTGTTTCATTTATTTATCAAGTCTGTGAACAAATTCTTATAAAATTGAAAATTTTCAATATTTACAGAATAGAGAAACAACAAAAAAAAGTGAAAGTTGCCAATTATGGAGATGGCCGCAAGAACGCAAAGAGAAAATGAAGAACACGTAGCAAAAGAATACCTCTCGAGTCTATCGGATTTGAATTGTAATAGCAAACCACACATTAACATGCTAACTATGCTGGCAGAGGAAAACATCGAATACGCTCGAATTATCGTCAAAGTGGTAGAGCAGCACATAGCCAAGGTTAAAAAATTTGCTTGTATTATTAAGAGAATAACAAAGAATTTGTTGAACCAAAAATATCGTGATTTCGGGTGAATATAGTGACAAAAAAGAAAGTGATGAGTTATTTAAAATGAAAAAAGACGACAAAAAAAAATAAAAAAAAATGGAATCGGTTCCTGGGTAAACAAGTTCTTATATGCGAGTAAACAGCACATCTAATTACTTGCTTATGTTTTGCCTAGTGTCAAGGAGGGGATTCTGTCCCAAAGAAACACAAAGACTTGGTGCTTTGCTCCTTAAAATAAAAAGAAATAAATTGCATATTTAATAATTGTAGTGAACTGCTGTTTTTTTATTTGTCCTCAACAAAACAAAAAAAAATTGCTACGCAAAGAACAGTTCACTTTTTGATTCTATACAAAAACAGCTGTTATCGAAACGGTTGAGAATTAAAGAGATTTGGCTTCTTGTTAGCGTGAAGAAAACCTTTTTTTTCGTTTATTTCTTTTGTTATAATTTTAATTGTTATACCGCTTTGCGTCTCTTTGAAAATTATTGGCTTAGCTTAGAATTTCACTTTGACATCACTTTTAATATTAAGTTTCGGCAAATGTGAGTTGATAGTCTTTGCATAATTATCAGCTTAAACTGGCTTGTACTAATATCCCTAGGATGCAGTGTTAATATATATTAAAAGTGAACTGTTAGTCAATATATAGAAGATAAATTCGTTACATTTTAAATTGAATTTCATTTGATTCTGAGAAACAATTTGAAATGCTCTTCTAAATCGGTAAAATTGCTTTTGTTAGTCTCCTAATTTGTACCGTGTGTCCATATATTTGCAAACAGGTTCCACCCGATTTTAAATTGCCTATTTTGTATTTAATCGATTCTATTGTAAAAAATGTCAAGAGCACCTATGTGCAGCTCTTCAGCCAATGCATTGTCAATATATTTTGCGATGTGTTCGAGAAGGTAAGTGTTGAATAAAAATGAATTCTTTTGTAAACCGAAGTTAAATGAATTTAATTTTTTGTTTTCTGGAAATAATTAGGTCAACGAGGAGATTAGGCAACGCATGTACGCATTGCGCCAAACCTGGAACGAAGTTTTCTCATCTCAGAAACTTTACGCCTTAGATGTAAGAGTTAAGCGTTTAGATAATAATTGGCCAATAACTGCAAGACCGCCATCAATTCATGTTAATCCAGATTTTTTGAAAACGGTAAGTTTGTTTTAATCTTATATTAAAAATTTTATTTAAAAAGGATTTGTGTTCTAATCACTCCCTAAAGGTTAGCGCCTCTCAGGCCATACCAACAGAAGTAGAAGAGATTTTGCAGCATAAAACCCGTGAATTATTGGAACTAAAAAAACGTAAGCTTGAACTTGAGCTTGAGGCTACCAAAAAACATTTAGAAGAACAAGAAAAACAGCTTTCAAAAGCTGCTGAGGGAGTCATACCGCCTGTGGAAGCATTGGTAGCTGCTAATGCTCTTCAAACAAGTATACGAGCGGCTGCCATGCCTCCACAAATGATGCCTAACATGATGGCTCCTGCTTTTATGGCGCCCACAGGTCATCCTGGGCCAATAGGTCCGGGAATCAACAATATGCGGCCGGTTTTTCCTAATATGCGTGGGTTCAGGCCACATTTACATCCGACCATGATGAGTATACATCCACAGGTATATATAAATTTGTGAATCATAAAAAAATGTTTTTTTTTTTCAATTGGGGATTTCCATTTCACAGCCTTTCCCTCCCTCCAATATTAATGCGACCAATTCTGGTGGTAATAATAACGCTAGTAATATGGCTAATAAACCAAAAGTTCATCCCGTAAACTCGGCGTTGCTAAATGTAATTCGCCATCGTGATCCACGATTGGCACGACAACAACAGCAACAACAGCAGCAGCAACAACAGCAACAACAACAGCTTCAACAAAGACATGGCACAGAAGTAAATAAAACAACCTCAGAATCTCCAAAATCATCTGAATCATTAAGAAATGATCGCAGCAGTAAAAATATCCGTAAATCCCCATCGAGAAGTTCTGCTTCCGGCAGCAGTACCCGTTCGGTAGGTCGTTCGAACAAAAGCTCTAGTCGCGATAAGGAAAAAGATCGCAAACGTAGTGAATCGAAAAGTTCAACGACATCTTCTTCATCATCTGGATCGAATGCTTCAGCGGACCGGAAAAAATCATTCTCATCGGGAAAAGGTAGTAAAAAGTCTGGATCTTCGCCGACTTGTGATAAAGATGCTTTTGAAATAGCACCTTTATCCACAGCATTTAAACGTAAATCGTCTTCGCCAAACAATTCTCCTGCCAAGGCTCGTGATCCTAAACGTTTCACTAGTCATAAAACATATTCACGTAGCAAAACGCGATCTCGTAGTCCCTCACCTCGTAAAGATATGTTTAATGACGTCGATTTGCGCAGAGTTTCAACATCATCATGCTCATCGACGACATCTCCAGAAAAACGAGCTAAAATTTCGGAGGAAATCAATGGCAACGAAATTTTGACGCAGGTGTCGGCAAAAGATCTAGAGAAAAGTAAGAAATGTCTCCTCCACTTAAATAGCATTTTACAGAAAACAGTATTTAGTAAAAACAAATCAGAGATTTTCACAATAATATGGTCCAAATGCGCTTTAGCCGGATAGATTAAACCAATCGATGGTGGTGGTTGTGGTGTTGAAAGCTGGTGGTTGTGGTTATGGTAGTAATATGTAGTGTGGCGACGACAATTAGTTTTTGGTAAAAAAAAGATTTATTGATATCTATACAATTTCTTCGTTCAGCTGTATGCAGACATTTTCGAAAATATTTCTTAAGTACCTTTTGTTGTTTTAATTTGCTAATGATGTAGCTTAGTTTTAATGTGTTTAAAACTAAATTTTGTACAAAATAAACTGTTCTAAAACTTTTTCCAGTTTGTTGTTTTAATTATCTTCTATTCTATTTGAATTTTAATCTCTATCGATATCCGTCTAAGAGACCTCATCGTTGAAATTTTAATCGAAGTATATTTGCCCACCCCACCATCGACTTGGCTATTCTAGCTAAAAAGCTATTGGTAGCCTTATTCAACTAAATTGACTATGATAAGAAAAAAAGTTGTGGAAAAAATTAAAAAAAAAAAAACAAACAAAAAGAGAATGTTAAGTTTTAAAAAGGAATTCTTATTAAGTCAATAAAAAAAAAAAAAAATTAAACAAAATTTTTAGCATAATAAATTAATTAATGAGTTTAGTAAACCTAAAATTAAGCAGTAATTACTTACTTCTACCATAACAAACTTTCATATTAAAAAATGTACATTTTAGAACCTTAACTTATAGTTTACTACATAAATTTACATATATATACATATATTTTTATTTATGGTGATGATGACAACTTTCAATTTAAGTTGATCTCGCTTGTAAAGCACTTTTTATTTCTGTTTCTTAAATTTTGGTCGCTTTTTCTTTACTTGGTTTTTTTTGAATTCATTTCTATTATTAATTTTTTCTTATGTGCCACAAAAAACCAAAAAAAAACAATCTGTCAATATAAACGAAACCCAATTTTAGATATTAAACCATTAATAGAGTCGCCCATAATTGGGACTGCAAGAGCGATGGATGTGGATTTGAGGCCACAATTGGTGGTACCTCCAATAAAGGCATCTGTCTTAAGAGCCACTTCCTCCTCCTCAAGTTTATCGTCTTCAGACTTAAGTCATAAATTGTCGGGAACATCAGTTTCAAGGGCCAGCATCATTATAGATCTAACTTGTAATACAAGTTGTGCAAGTGCAAACACTAAAGCGACATCATCACCCAACAAAGTCTCATTTAAAATTGAGAAACACGTTAATAAATTAGAAAAATCTTCAGAAAATTTAACAGTTACATCAACTTCAAATAAATTGGTTTCATCGTTGACATCGTCATCATCGTTACCCGAGGTCACGTCGAACATCGAACAAAGTCACTTAGATATGAATGCCAAATACGCTTGCGACGGCCCTATAATATCTGGCGGTCAAGTAAGTAAAGACCTAGAAGACGAAGACAAAAAGAAACGACCATCAGGCGCTGCAAACGAAGAAGAACCTCTTTCCAAAAAGAGCAAGTCCGCCAAGCTGGATCCGTGAGTTTTAAAATCATTCAGATTAGTATTTGGACGTCAATATTTTGACTAATTTGAAAATTTTCAGTCTCTTTGGTTCGGAAGACGTCGACCTCCGTCAGCTAATGCCAGCCATTCAGCCAAGTTGCAGTGAGGAAACGGCGCCCCCACCCCCTTCCATGAAGCTTAATGATACGCTAAGTTGTAATGAAAACTGGGACATATTTAAGGTTTTTATAAAAAAAAAAAGTAGTCACGAAAAATATTTGATTATATTTTTAACACTGCAGGGTGAGGCTTCCAAAATTTCGCCAAAGAAATCCTCGACTCTAGATGATGTTCGAGCCAAGTTAGCTAAAACGGCGAAATTGAGTAAACTCTCTAAAACCGGTATACATATCTTGCTGTAGCTATCTTTCCAGATTTTCTTCTAATTTTTCTTACGGTTTACAGAGAAAAACAATAAGGAATTATCCCATCGTTTGCGTTTGGCGGAATTGCAAAATATGAATGAAGACACTCAAGAGGCCAATGATGAGAAGATACGTACTATGGTCGTTCAAGCTCAAGAGCTTTTGGAAGCCAAATCAATTACTCAAGAGCAATACAATAATCTTATGAAAACAGTCATGTCGATTAACGAAGTGAATAAATTGAAAATCGCTAAACGTCGAGAATCACTCAATGCCATCAAGCAAAAACTAACGGAAGAAGATGCAAATGAAGCTGAACGTAACGCTGCACGTGAGGCGGTACTTAAAAAACGCATACCTAAAATAAATAAAGGGCAAGTACCGACCAATGAGCAAGGAAATTCTCTGTCCCCTCGCAGTGAAAGCGTTGGTGGTAATAATGCTGAAAATTCCCCACATCGTGAAGAAAAGACCGAATCAAATGACGAGCATATGCCGCGCGCAAGGCTAATGCGTGACAAACGGGTATCAAAAGTGTCTAAATGGGGAGATCGTGTTGCTGATCCCAATATGGGTAATATTATGCCTTCAGGGCCACCGCCGCGACCATGGGCTTTGGGTCCACAAAATAAACGCTGCTTCCGTGGTATTGGGCCTCATCCATCGATGGCGATTAATATGCGCAACCAATGGCCAATCAATAACATTAACAACGGACCCATACCACCATTTGTAAACGGACCTATGCTACCGCCAATGCGTGGCCTTCTTGCCTCTTCCATGCCTCCATTGGAATTACAGCAGCCGCCTATTATTCCTAAGCCTTGCAATTCGATCGATAATCCCCAGGAGGATCTTGTTCGCACTATAACCATTGATGGTGTTGCCAAAGAAATACGTTTCTACGATCAAGTTGCGATTGTTTTCATGGAGGTAGATCAGCCCCGCGAAATTGGTTTCCAGAATGGGCAACGAACTATATTTATCGATAATCATGAACCTCTTATGCTGCAATTTAACGAGGACTATAAATCGGTAACTATTGATGGTGAAGTTTTACGTTTGCGTTTTGGTTTTCCATCACGTGAATTATATATCGACGAACACTGGTATGAAATATACTTTGGGGGCCCACCGATTACTGTACCAATTAAAAATAAACTGCGAATGTTGAAAGCGGAAGGTCCTCCACCCCAAGTTAACATTGGTCCACTACGGCGTGATCTAGTTGTGGGTAAAATTAATATGATTGTGGACGCCCATAATGTCATACCATTATTCTTGGATGCTCGTGCACAAATATTTAGATTAGGAGACAAAGATCACACCATACAATTCGCTGATAATTTATTAACAGTTCTCCTTGATGGTATGCCTACGAGGGTTGAATACGGCGGACTTCCAAAAAGTCTGTTTCTAGGGGGTAAAAAATATTTTGTTCGTTTTGGCGCTTTACCGCAGGGTATAGTAGCGGGAAAGGTCCAAATTAAAGATATGATCTATGTGGAAGCACAGCCTCCAACGCAACCGTCGACTGAAAAGGAAACCTTTACAAATGCAACAGGCTCAGAAGAAGTACCAAAAGCTACGGCAATAGAATCCGTAAAAGAATCTGAGACCCTATCACCGGGAACAGCATCATCTTCGACGGCAGTCGTGTCTACGTCTGCTTTAACCAATGTTAATATAGACGAATTATTCCAAAAGCTCGTTTCGACTGGTATTTTGGGTGGTTCAAGCGGCATCTTACCAGCTGTTAATAAAATACCCGCCGAAGGTGCCGTTCAAACAGAAGGAACTGAATCAACGGAAGCCGCCATGGAAGAACTTATTAAATCCATCGATTTATCTAAAGCAGAATCAGTGAAGACACGGCAGGCTGCAATTGTAGCTACGCTTTTTTCGGGTATGCAGTGCTGTAGTTGTGGTGTAAGATTTCCACCCGAACAAACTATTAAATACAGCCAACATTTGGATTGGCACTTTCGGCAAAACAGGCGCGAGCGAGACTCTTTACGAAAAGCTAACTCACGTAAATGGTATTACAATCTTAGCGAGTGGATAAAGTATGAGGAAATTGAAGATCTCGAGGAACGTGAAAAGAACTTCTTTGAGACACAGCAGAATGATGTCGAGACAATCGATGAAACATCAAATCAACGTTCGACGAATTCTCCTGTACCCAGTTGCCGCGCTGATCGGGGCGATGTTGATCGCGCATGTGATGCGTGTCTCGAGAAGTTTGAACAATTTTATGACGAGGATGCTGATGAATGGTACTTGCGTCGCGCTTTGAGGATCGAAGACAAAATCTATCATTCGTTTTGTTATAAAGATAATAAAAAGGTAGACCATAACTTTGAATATCAGACGGTATCAATGGTATACTGAATATAGTTTTTCGTTTCTCCTTTCCAGGCTCCACCTAATCCTCCAAAAACTATAGAGAAAGAAGAAAACCTTAACAATGACGCTTCTGATCAAACGCTCATTCAAATTGATGATGACAATGCTGTCGACATCGAAATAAAATCCGAAGCAGGTAAGAATAAAAACAAAAAAAAAAAAACAAAAACGGCAGCGCGGATACATAAACTTATTGCTTTTTTTAATAAACAATTCATCACAACGACAAACGTAGTATAGTCGACGAGTGTGCTTTCAGCAAATACCATACTTTTGCAATATATTTTTTTTCTTTTCCTACGCTGGGGTCTGATTGGGATAAACGTACAAGTATTAAATAGAATTAATTAATTATATTTCAACGCGTATGTATATAGAGCGTCCTAACGTTACTGATGCGCCTGGCGATGAAGAAGACGACGATGTAATTGTGCTGCCAAATGAAGAGCCTTCCGTTACCGAAATCGACGATGACGACGATGAATACGTTCCAACTAACGTAACTCGTGAAGAAATGGGCACATCGGTAGAAGATGACAGACCTATCCCCCTTAATGAAACTAATGAATCAGATGTCGAAATACAGGAACCTAATATACCATTCACCGATTTAGATACATATGAGGAGAAAGATCTTATTACTGGAGAGGAAAGCACTCAGATGTCATATAAGAACGTGAAGATTAAAGAAGAGCCTAAAGAAGACGAGGATGAAGATGATGGTTTCGAGGATGTTGGTACTGTAATGATTGCACCAGATGAAATCTCTATTCAGAGTAGCGGTAAGCAATAAAAAAAAAAAAAAATATCACCGTCGAGCTCCATCATAATGTTATTAATGTTTATCTTGTGCAGAAGAGACGCAGATGCCAACTTTAGACTCAACGGCGGAAAAGGCCACAGTTCCGGCCCGTCCTCCTTCATCAGCATCAACTTGCCCAAATGAAGAAAAGGATGCAGTGAAGGAAGCACTGACAGTGGACTTAAATGTGTCCATGGACGGTAACTTAGAGACCGGTAACGAACATAATTTGTCCGCTGCTGGTCCTGCTCCTACCGTGCCCTTGGTTAGCTTAGTTAATAAGATTAAAATAAATATTACTAAGAACACTATATCAACAAATAGCACTAGTACTAGTAATAATGCAACATCAACGTCTACAAACACAACTGCAACCAACAATCCAAACTCCAATCTTGTTAGTTTGAATGAAAAGACGAAAGTAACTTTAGGTCAACAATCAATATCCTCTAATCCTATACCGACAATATCGACGATACCGGTCTTATGCAGTGGAGGAACCACCATTCCCAGCATCATGTCAAGCGGCTTCGAAGAAGATATCGCGAGCTCAAATCATAGTGTAAGTACAATATCGGTAATTGGCACCAGTTACGGCATCAGCAATACAACGTGTTCTCTAACGAAAACCGATCATCCTCCACTGCAACCTGCGCCGCGTCCGATTGAGGAGACGATTACCTACGAATTAAAGCCTGCGCTGCAAAAGATTACTCTTAAAAAGAAAGAAAAAATTGTGTGTGGCAGTGAGACTTCCGGTCTTTGTTCCATTATGTAAATATGACATTTTTCTTCTTAGGGTCTGGGTGAGCGGGGGCAGCGGGCGGGGGGGGCCTTTTTTTTAATAATATGTATATTTAGAAAGATTTAGAGAGAGAGAGATCATGTATAGCTTGAGGAATATTTGGCTCATTCTAGAATCGTTGATTAGTTTTTAGTATCTTCGTTTAATTAAGTTTACTTATATTTCTAAGGTCACGTCACGCGTTCGTTCATCCGTTCGACTGTGATACGTTACAAAAATCTGCGTTTAATTTATTATTTAACTTTATTAAAGAAGGAAACTGACGAGTGATATTTCTCGTCCCCATTGAGACTTTCCTTAATTATCGCCGTTTCTTTTACTTGATACACTTATCATCACATGAATTCCAAGTTCTTTTCTCTTTCTTTCTCTTGTTTGGAAATTTTAACGCTAAATAAAGAAACATAAAAAGGAAAATATTATGTGTATTTGTATATCTAATAATCTTTATATTTACATGAAAGTTAAATAAAAATAAGGATTTTCAATCTAATAAAAATCAGTAAAACAAAAAAATGAGTATTCTTGCAGATATGGAAACATTTGATTATGCTTTGTGCGTATGTCTCTTAATTTCGAAACAACTTGCAATGAAAGAAGAATTCTACGAATTAACAAACGCTCGCATTTCTATCTATGTATGTGTATTGGTGCGACATTTGGGTGACAATTTAAAGCGAATCTTGTACTCGAAATATATCGCTGACTTATACTCATATTGCGCCAATAGAGCGAAAACTTCTGGCTTCACAAACGAAAGGTAAAGATGATAAGCTGGTGTGGAACACTCGATTGGGCGATGAGAAAGATTTAGAAGAATCTCCTTAGCACACACTTTGCAAGTTCTGCCATTTTAGCGATCCTCTGCCCTAAAAATAATGCTAGCGTTCACACTTATCACTCAGTAGCCCGATTAAATTTCGGCCTTAGATGACTTTTTCCGCATACCAATAAAAAAAAATTGGTTTTCTTTATCATTATCTTCGAATATTTAACCCGTTGACGTAAAGGACGCCTATGAATGTGTGTGCGTGTTCGTGTAGATACACATGACTTTTATAGTAGTCCTATATTTTTAGTATTAATAAATAAAAAAAAAAGTGATTTTGGAAGCACTTCTTGCTTTCAAAATGAGCGTCAACGTGTGCATGACCCATTAATAGAATGATAGCATTCTCGAAAACTTGCGCCTTTTCTTTCGTAATCGTGGAGCTATTTAGTTATAAGGAAAGAAAATTTATTGAAAAGAATACCGGATGATCAGGTCCATATATAGAGTTCTGCCGTTCACAACAAGTAGACAAAAGCAAGAAAATAACGATCGGAATAATTTTCATATCAAATACTTAACCAGTTAACTATGCTGACCTCTTCATCGATGTATTCGTATACTCGTCGAATACAAAATATTTATAACGGACGGATCGCAGTTAACTGATTAAGCGGCTCTAGTAGTGGTCATTGAAAATGTAATGTAATAAAATTTTCAAATTTGTAACTTCTCTAGATGGAACTAAACCAAGTCAAGTACCGCAGCGATCAGTAAATGCAGAAAGCGCAACAGAAGCTAAGAACCTACAAAACTCTATCCAATTTTTTTCACCTAAGATGCGTTCAATATTTCCGTTATCCAAGCAGAATTTAAATTTATTCAAGAAAACTTATATGTCCATCGTGGTTATTATTATGATGACCTAAATAGACCAAGGCAATCGATTGTAGGGCAAAAAGTGGGATGAGCACTAGCAACGAAGCCTAACGGTGCTTTTTTTTCCACAAAAAGGTAGACTAGATGGTTAATAAATTCGCTTTAATAAATTTAAGTAATCTCCAGGAGTTGGAGCCGACACAAACGAGTCTTCGAATATTGGAAAGATTCGGGCACTCACACTGTATATGTTTAATACTAAGATTTTATCATTATATCAACAAAAATTCTTCGTCAGATGTTCAGCTTATTCTGTCGTAGGCATCGAAGTAGGGCGTAGCCAATGGAAGGCTCCGCCATCGTCATATGCTGGTCAGACATTTTTACAACTTATTGGGGAAAAAAAGTTGCGTTGACATTTATAGAGTAACTATTTGTGCAGTTTTAGAAGCTCATTTATTTATATGATAAACACCAACGCCAGTGGTAGAGAAGTACGGGTCGAAGGCAATCGCCAGAGTATTAATTTCGATATTACATTTTATTACGAAATAATTTGTGCCGTGGCATGTTGCCAAGAACATAGCATAAAATAGTTCTTCTTCCCAATTAATGAATGCAATTTTGTAAATATTTTTGATCGCTATCGAGATAAAGTAAAAGTTTTTTTTGGAAAAGGCGAGCGAAAAGCTTGATTCGAAAATTTCATCATTCTTGGATAAAAGGTAACGACAATGTCTTCTTCGCTTAATAACCGTTTGGGCAAAATTTGAGAAACTGATTCCGTATACTCTGTCGGCAAAATGTTTCGAGTTACTGATCACAAAAAGATCGGTCTTCAGTGAAACAACATATTGTCGTCAAGCGATAAAATCATGGAAAAAGCATAAATTTCTAATAGTTTAGTGGGGGGAAAAAAAGGAAAAACGTATTCTTGTAATAGTAATTTATTGAATAATAATTTCTTTTTATTAATTTATATCGTATATTGTTTATTATTTAGTAATTAATTTTCTGCGCGGTGAGTGCATCTAGAGCATATATAATTTCATTTCATTTACCCATAATTATTTGTGTTGTGTTCATTATTATATTCATTAGTTCGTCAGTGTATGTGAAATTTTGACCTTTTTTTTTTTTTGTTTTTTTTTTCTAAGTAAATCATACATGATTGCATGCATGCGAATCAAATGTGTTTTTGTGAATGAAAAGTTTGTGTATATGTGGTAAATACGCTCGGTTACGCAATTTACATTATTACAACTCTCTTTATTAAAGAAAAAACTTAGGTTCTAAATTTTACTTAGGATAACTAACTAAATAAAACACTTGAGAATTTATATCGAAATTTAAACTAAGTATAATATTCGCCATGTACACAAGAGACATACATATTTCTACTTTTATATATATAAATATTTTTCAGCTTAATATTGAATGAATGTTTATGTATGTAAGTTTGTATGTATGCATATGTACGGATGTATAAGTTGATTTATTTACAGTTACTATTCACAAACATCACAAACGGGAGATAAGAAATATAATAAAATATAATATTTTGTTATTCCAATTCATTCATTCATTCATTCATTCTTCACGTTACGGAACGAAGGAAGAAGTTCATTTTATATAAACCAATAGACTTATATATATATATATATATGAGAAGAGTTTTGAAAAATTTTTCTGTTATCGTAATTGACGATACATTCCTTTATGACGATAATGCCGCTAAGATATCTTAACCTTAACTTAACTGTGAAACGCTAATTCGCGTATTCAGTCATCAATGCAACAAGGATATAACTTCTGAAAGAAATGTGATGAGAAACATTTGTGAATAAACATGACAATACTAAAATCTAACGAATTAAAAACTTATTATAGTCCATACATCCATATATGCATTCTAAACAAATTAAATTCTAAATTTCACTTTGTTCGTCATCCCTTTCCCCTACCTCCTCTCTCCCTATGTGCCCGTTTCCGCTATTTGACATTTCATCTCCTCTTTTTTTTTTTTTGTGTGTAAATTTGTATTTCTTTTATTCTTTTTTTCTCTTCTTTCATAATCATTTTATTTGCCCTATTAAGGGCATTTCTTTTCAATTTCTTTCTTTCCGTTTTCATTATATATTTTCAAAATTTAATTATAATTGTTGGTGTTTTTGAAACAACTACAAATGTGATTTGTTTTTTCTTTTTTGTTTTTTCTCTTAATTTTTGTTATCAAGTAATATTTTGTTGATATATTGTAACTTTAAACGAGTCTCTAAAACTACTAATTCATGCCCATAGAAAATGTCGATACGTACATATGCGTAAGAGTTCCCGAAAATGCTAAAAAATGGAAAAAATAAACAATTTCTTAAGAAAAAAAAAAAGAGAAAAAAAAATCCCACTATATGCATATGCATACATGTGTGTGTATTTGTATTTGTGTATGTAAAGTGAAGAGAATTGATTAGTCTGCATAAAATATTAGAGATATTGTTAGAAAACAATAAAAAAAAAAAAAAAAAAAAAAAAAAAAAAAAAAAAAAAAAAAAAAAAAAAAAAAAAAAAAAAAAAGGCAGAAGAAACAGAACTTTAACAAAAACTCTTTCTGATATTTAGAGATGATAAATTTCTCCCACATTTCATAATTGATGAGATATGAAAAAAATCACTCATCCAGAAGTCCGAATATCATCATCATCATCAGAACCTTATCATTGAGAGCGAATACTGACTAACGCTGTGTTTGACGACATTGGATATCTATAGATTTTTCGGTTTGCAACAGTTTTCTCATCTAATTACACAAGAAACGCATAATTTCGAAGCACTTATACAGTCGTCATGGCAAAACGCTCCGCACTGTTGGCATATAACCATGGCATTTAGAGAACAGGCACAGTTATTGGGATCTAAACTATTGGGGCTGTTATTGCCACCGCCGGGCTGTTGATTTGAACGCAGTGCTCCACTAGCCATAATACCCGGCATACCCGATGTTGTTGTAGTTACTATGTAATTAGCGCTACCATCTCCAAGATTAGAAGTTGCTTCGCCCACTCCCAGTCCTTCAATATAGATGTTACCTATATAAATAAACAGGTTTCAAGAGATTTCTGATATAATTAATTCTATAAAAAAATAATGTATTTTTTTTTTTAATATAATATAAATATTCATAATTCATAAAAATCTTTATATTTTATAATTTTTTATTCTATTTAAGATTTACATCTCATCTTAGCGATATTCTTTATCTTGCTACAGCCGCAATATTTCTTCGTCGTTTCTCGATATATTTCTCATTGAAAAATCGATTAATTATTTGAAATAATTCCGAAAACTGTCGTTTTGGTTTCTTAAAGTTGTTGCTAGAAGCGAAGTTTAGACTTTTTTTATTGGGTCATAAAAACAAACTAAGCCAGTCGCGTTTTACACATTAATGGTAAGAATCCGATGAATTTTTAATATATTTCGTATAAAGATTGGTACTATCTGTGGGTTGTTGTAGTAATCAATAAATATAGAGCATCGCGTGGAATGCACGTATTTTGATATTCATCTGCGAAGGGTGAGGGTATGTTCATTTTGTTAGCACGTTTTAGCCAAAGAACAAACGTTCTTGAAAGTGGTTTGGATAAGACAACTTTTTCGACAAATGCCCATACAACTCCACATTTTGATACGCCGCTATAAATGAAAATATTATATTTTTTAGAATTTCGTGACAAAAATCGCGTAACAATATTTCAACCCGTTGCCGTATAATAATTCCTACGCAAACCGACTCCCGATGAGGGAAAAACGCTTAATTTTCAATACTACGTGACGAAAATTCGCTCATATCAATAATTTGACGTAAGTATCAACCTTACCGAATTTGGGTCATGTAGGCCTATTTTTTGGATCCCAATTCATATAAGGACTCGAATGAAAAATTAAACTTTGTATGCCAGAAAGGGGAAATTTATAATATTTTATGATGAAAATTGGTCTGGATGAGATTCGTAAATTAACCATGAAGAACTCGGATCACATAGGTCTAGTTTTTAGACCTTACCGCATACCCTTCTACGTTAACAAACTGTAATTGAGTTTTGTTTTGACGGAAGCAACTGTTGTACTCTCTTTGACATATAAATTAGGGTTACTACCGTTTGAACCACGCGAGTTCACATTTTGATCATCATCTAACATGAAGGTTTTCATGGAAATTGTTCATTTACATGAAAATAAAGTAAATATTTGGTGTACTGTAAAAAAAAAAAAAATTGCATTAGGGAAAGGAGTGTACGGTATCTAATAATCGACTTCGCCCAACTATATAATTGGTACTTGGCTTACATTTTGAGAAGGTTTTTATACGAACGAACTGAGCGATTAACTTTATATTCCTTATGCATGCATTCACCCTAAGAATGAAACTTAAAAATATGGTGGCTTTCTTTTTCTTTATGAATTTTCCAACTAGCCTAGTACGTGTCTAATGCTACTTAATAGGTTATCAGACTTGGAAAATTTACATTATGTTCGTTGAAATTCGTATTCGTAAAATAAATTTTCATTAGGAAACGGTATTCTTTGATTACCTCTTACCTGCTGGAAGATTTCTTCTCACAATTTGTGTGTTGGGATTGTTGACCTGTAATGAGTTTTGCATATCTTGCAAAGTACTATTGAAAGTGTCTACATCAACCGAAGCAGGACGCCCGCGTCCTGTTATTGATATCCCATTTAAACCATGAATCGGATTCTGTTGAATATGATGCAATGACTTTGACCAAGCGGGCTTTATTAATTGCGTACAAACCTGATTTTGAGGAACTGGGGGAGCACTAGAAGCGCGAGGTGCCTGATTGTCGGCCGCACCCACATTAGCCCTATGCACAAGCACATATTGGCCATTTCCATTATGATGTATATCATGTGCTTGCACATGCGAGACATGCTGCCCGCTCTGGCTGGGCACGGTTGGCTGCTGCAAAATTGTTAACTGTTGATTGCCTACATTTGAAGCAGCCGCATTTGCCGCCTGTAGCATTGTGGTTCCTTGATTCGCAAACACATGACGTATAAGAGTGGGCGATGATTTGCGTTGTACATATTTTTTACGAGGAAATCCCATTCTAGGCCCGATAACCTGCAATACAACAAAACTGTCATTTGACGGATGTTCGATTGATACTCATTCAAAATAAATTAGGAATTTATGAAACAAATCGGTGAACTTAACAAAATCTATGAGAGAGCACCTGTGGTTTTCATTAATTTTTCGGAACTTAACAGTTTGGATATTGGTTTTCATAACAAATCTACTTAACAATCTAAGGGTTCGATGTGACGATTTTTAATTTCGTAAAAAGAAATTCCTCTGTTTAGTGTAGCTACTCTATTTCTACTTTTTGATCCAAGCTTGACACCTAATTCTTCTTATGCTTATATCTCCCGCTTATCTGACTAAAATCTTAATATTTTCCTGCTCTCTTGTCTCCCTTTCGAATTGCAAAATGGGGACGAAAACCCGACCTTAGGAAAAGATCGATATCGACTAGAGATTTCAAAAATCAATTAAATTTTTACATATTTTTCATAAGCTATAAAAACCACGATGCATCCGCGTGAGTCACTTGAAAGCGTTGAAAAGCTAAATTTAAATCCTTTAATGGCTCTCTAGGAAATAATCGCTGAAGAAAAGCAAATTTTATGAAAAATCCATTTCAAGAAGTTTCTTTTACTATTTACCTTATAAACGCCTGGCCTACCTACTCCCATTACGTTAGTGGGTAAACCTATTGGCAGACTATTTGCTGGTCCTGTTGTCACAGCATTGACAACTACATCGTCTTGTGTTTTCAGCACATTTGCTGCGGTGGTTGCCAGCGGTGCAGAATTGGAAGTTTGCACAGTTTGTTGTTGTTGGTTTAAGAGAGCTGCTGGTGGCCTTAACTGAGCTTTTAGGTTTTCACGGTTCGGACTATTTTGTATGACAGCTTGACAGATTTGATAGCTCCGCTCGAGATTAACCGCTCCTGGTGGTAATTTTGATGTCGTCTTACGCCCTTTATTTGAAGGCACTTTTACTGATGGTCTCTGCTGAGCAATTGTAGTTGGTACCCCAGAAGGTGGTAACGCCTTTAGTACGTTTGCAGCGGATGAATTATTGAGCACAGCATTAAATGCATTCAGGGCATGAGGTGCGGCGGTAGTAGCTGTGGACGGAATGGCAACAGTTGTGGAAGCTACGCTTGACCGTGCTGGCATTGAGATGATACTTAATTGTTTTGAAATATATTTGGGCGTTGTGGCTAAAGAATTTGTTTGTTGTTGTTGGTGCTGTTGGTGTTGCGTTTGCGTAGTTAATGTTTGAAATGTATTTAGTTGTTGTTGTTGCTGTTGCAGTTGATGTAATTGTTGCTGCAATTGCAGCTGTTGCTGTTGATGATTGGTTAACAAATTTTGAGGTCCCGGTGGACTGTTATTGCTTTGCGGTGCTGGATTTGGTAAAAAATTTCTCTGTTGTGTTTGGTGCTGCTGTTGCATCGAATATTGCTGCAGTTGCTGATGCGTCGCCTCCATAGACGCTTGGGATGGCACCGGTGTCGACGGTTGGACACTGCCAGATCCCGTGAGAAAATGAGGCTGGCCATTGGTATTCAATTCAAATGTTTTTCGTACCACAGGTAGCATTTTGTTGGCCAGCTGATGTTGATGTTGTTGCTGCTGTTGTTGCTGCTGCTGCTGCCGAGCTGCTAACGTTGATACTGCATGTTGCTGTTGAGCAGCCTGAAATGTAAATTGTTGAGCTGCTTGCTGCAGTAACTGTTGTTGGTGCTGATGCTGCAGGTGTTGCTGCGATTGCTGGTGTTGTTGTTGTTGTTGCTGCTGAAGCAAGAAGTTGCCGATTATTTGTCCATTTGAATCAACCAGTATTTGTCTTTGTTGCGGCGGATTCTGAATTGGTTGCGTAGGCAGGCGAGTCAAATTTGGCGTGGCTTGATTAAGGCTACCGCTTGCATTTAGACTTACTGAGCTGCTATTACTGCTGCATAAACTAATATCATTAGTGCTATCGTTAGAATTGCTGCTGGTAAGGACCGTGCTTGATACTTCCATTTCGGCAGCGGACATTGGAACCTCACACATAACTTCAGTTGACAACTACAAAGAAAATATTTTATGCCAGAGTTTCTTTATAGAAAACTAATTTACACAAACCTCTCCAATATAATCGTTCAGTTGCGGCGGCTGTGAATGTGGCTCGGAGGGTTGTTGTTGATGCTGATGTTGCAAATATTGAGCATCTAAAGGTCGTTGTGCTGTCATTTGTAAAGGTGCACCATTAGGTTGTTGTTGATGTTGCTGTTGTTGTAATTGCATTAACTGTTGATGTTGTTGCTGCAATTCTCCCACAATAACTTTAACCGCACTGTTATCACTCATACAGCCATCATCGTCGTCTAGTATATTGTCATCATCTATGAATTCTTCCATAATATTTTGTGCGCTACTTTCACCACTTGCTTCTTGGTCACTACTGTTAATCTCGACCGTAGCAGAGACGCCAGATGGTTGATTTCCTCCTACTTCGCCCACATCCATGCCATCTATTTTAATTATAACTCCTTGTTGTGATTGCAATAAATTATTGAAATTACTTGACGTAGGATGATCTTCCTCCTCAATTTTGATATTTCCGAAATTCCAATCATGTTGTAAGTGATGAAACATTTTATTATGGCTATTTTCCGTCGCGTTATGCGATTGTATCGCTTGAGCTGACTTAACTGAATTCTGAGCTCCGGCAAACGAGACAACCGACGATATCATAGCTTTCATCTCGGCTAAGCTAACCGACGAGGATGATCCGGAGGCCGACGACGAAATAGCTGAAGTTAGTGACGATGAAGGCGAATTGGATGCTGCAGCAGATGATAGCATGCTCGTCGTATTCAAGAGCATATTCTCTTGAATTATATCGGAACAATTTCCTTGAGTGCTAATAACTGTTTATATACAATTACAACGATAATAACAACAATAAAATATAAAGCCATATCCTCATATAATACTTAAGTTTCTATAGAGACATGCCTATATGAAGTTAAAAATGAAAAACTGATGACTTATTGTGGATTTTTAAGCAATTTACGTTTTTTTTTTGTTTTTTTTTTTTTTTCTTTTAAATAAATATAAGCAAAAAAAAAATTGGTAACAACATAAGATGAGGGAAACATTGGGATACGTTAGTAGCAAGGGAATGAGTTTGTTAAGGTACATGGGGGGCATGCACTGGCTGCTGACAAGAAAGGATTAATGTGATAATGTAAATTTTGAAGAATATATGTTTATTAAGTTTTCGTAAAAGTATGTACATTCAAAATTATAAAGGCAGCAAAATGAAGATGTTATTCATGTTCTACATTAAATCATTTTATGTTTTTGTACTTTAATAAATGCCCTGAATAAATGTGAGAAGATGTTTGTGATAATTCATTAATTTCGGCTTTTCTAAGTGCATCCACTAAGTATGGTTAATTGATCTTACCATGGTCAAGAGGTATGTTGTATTCAAAATCTGCCTCGCTAGAAGAACACTTTTGAGGCGTGGTCATTACATTTGTATTTGTGTTAATATTAGATTTTGCAAGCTTAGAATCTTTAAAGCACGAAAAAGGAATAAAAAGGCCCGTTACCATCAATTTTTCTAATAACATATGTGCATAAATAAAAGTTTTAGATCGACGTACCTGCACTGTTGTCTGTGCTAACTTCACCCGATTCTAAAACATAATTTTCAGCGTCTGCAAATTTCTGCTCAATTAGATCATCGTCGTCATCATCATCCAAGGTATTATTTGTACAATTATCCAGTTGCATTGCGGAATCTAAGGGTACTTCTTCGATTTGGGACGCCGTCTGATCGGTAGACGCAACCATAACGTCGCATTCCATGGCATCGTTTTCTCTATGTGGTGTACTATCACAGGTACTGTTTCTATTTGACAACAAAGGCATAACTAACATAGAAGGGTTTCCGTCAGTCATATTAATCGAGGCACAGGTAACATTTCCCTCGTGTATGGCCCTTGATTGTTGCTGTCTGTTAGTGGTAATATTTTCAGGCGGGTTAAGGTACTGAGACGTATTTGACACTGATGTCGCTGTTACTTTTACTAATGCATCAATGACATCTTCGCTGGGTTCCTTTTTTGTTGAAGTTAGGATTTGACTTACAACCTTTGTTGTTGAGTATAACTCATTAGTGTATATGCCACCACTACCCGTCGATGACAATTCTCTAGGAACATTGCCCAAATGTTTAATTTCCATTTTTAATTGCTTTTCTTCGGTAGCCTCATCGGACTTTTTGCAGCTTTCCTTTGACGAGGGACTCGCAGAAGAACGCTTAGTTCCACGTCTTGAAGCATCTATAATTGAGGAAGTCGAAGAGTTGTCATTATTTCTTACGGCTTTGCCCAAAATACTCTACAAAAAAATTACATATCGTTCAGTACTGTAAATAAGGAAAAAAGCAGTAGAAAAGTACCATTTCCTGAGTACATTCAGTCTTTATCTTTATATCATCTTCCTCCTTAATGTTAATTATCGAGACAATATCCGGGTGCTTAGCATTCAAATTTGCAGGTATCTGTTCTAGTTTTTTGTCGCTTGTAAAGCTTTCTTTGTTAACAGTCGCGATTGAGAGTTTTTCCGACTCATTTTTAAAGGGGAGGGTTTGAGTATCTCGCATATTAGTGAAATTGAAAGTTGTGCTAGAGGTTGAGGGATCTAAGGAAGAACTTGCGACTTTGTGTATGCTGGAATTCGAGGCACTGGTGATTGATGTCGAAGTTATCGTCTGCGTTACAGCGGTACTGTCTGCTCTTCTCTTAGAACTATGTAAATTGGCCTCACTGTTACGGCTGCTACTTGCCCGGTTTGCGGCTTTCTCACCCCATATTGGTTCAAAATGTTTTAGCTTCCAAGGGTCTAATTTGTTTTTTTCACGCTCCGCTTCTGTTTTAAGTTTCATTTGATTTTCGGGCGTGAATTCCCCTTCAGCTAGACGTTCGCGCCATTCAAGACAAGCACGTGCGAAGAATTCATTATTAAGACTGGATGGACCCAGTCGTATAGCTTCCGTAGGTACAGTGTTAGGCGGGTATTTGTGCTCCATTTCGATGGCCTCGCGATCCACGCTGGGCAGTAGCTGTATTAAATTATACTGGTATAGAGGTGGGAGCATAGAAAATGTTTGCTTATTAAGTAAAGCCCGAAGGTTAGTTGATGCTAAAATTGAATCAGGGGTTTCCAAGTCAATTTTACCATCTTTTGTCTGCTCAATTTGAGCGGCAGTTGATATTTTTTTACTCGATCTTCTGCGCGGTTTTATGCTAAATCCCGGTATTGAGGCCAAAACTTCACGCATCGTTGATGCTTGTGTTATCGCCGTAGGGAGTTGTGCTGCTGAAGACACGGTACTTGTTGTTGTATTTGCCACAACTGCCGAAGCGGCAGCTATTGCTGCCTTAGCCTGTTGTTGTTGTATACGTCGACTGCTGCTGCCCCTACTAGATGGACTACAGTTGTTGGCAGAGCTGCTCGCTTGGCCCATTGTAGTACTTGCAGTCTCACTTATACTGCTTGCTGCTATCGTCATGGTCGTGGACTTTTTATCCGGCAGTATGGGTTTAACTATTATCCGTGGAACATGACGTCTACAAATAATAAATTAAATATAGCTTGCTTAAATGCCAATAATTACAATTTTTTTGTAATTATTTAAATTTGTACCTTAAACTGTGTGAATGTTTTGAACTCGTAGGAGCACTGCTTTGCGAATCCTCCGTAGAACTGCGTCCTCCCGAGGAAGTATCCAACGCCAAAGGATCTTTTTCGTCATCATCATCTAACAGATTGATATGGGTTGTCGTGGTCCCTTCCATATTTGAATTCGTCTCAGTATGATTGAAGTTACCACTAACTACAAAACTCTGTTCGTTGGGAGGATCCCCATATACATTTGAATTAAACTTGGTATTTAAAAGGTATTTTGTTAATAATACAGCTGCATCCGTGCTTGCTGTTTTCATATTTCACCCGTAACAAAGTGATGGTGGTATTTACTCTTTCTGTCCCAATTCAAGTGATATTATTACTGAAAGAAAACTACAATTCATAATGAAAATCGAATTTTCAATGCGACTTCAGATTGAGCATGCATTTATTATGAAAGTATTTTGATTGCTTTTAAAATAAAGTACTGACACCATTACAACAATACAAGCCTTTTAAACTAAAGAGTGAATACCACTAATATGTTATTGATCTATTGATCTATTGAATGCAGGGGCCACATTTTTATGGTAATTACGGAAGCACACACAAACTGCGGATACGGAATTATACTTTCGGATAAATAGCACAATGGTTATTATTCAAAAGGAATTCATTAAAGGGGAAATTGTATGAGGCTCATTTCCATAATTTCTGATAATAGATATACTCGTAGAAACTTTTTTACACATACCTTATAATCAAATTCATTGTCGTATCTCAAAGACCACTAATATAGTTTAATGCTTGTTTAATATGAGATGCGGGCGTAGGGTGAGCAACTGCCTGTTTGAGAGCATTTCACCCTTTTTATTATTGCCCAATTGGTTTTTTGCGAAAAAAATTTATTCAATATTAGATTTTGGCATAAATTATCTTTACATATATAAATTTTTCATGAACTCTATAAATTTCCGAATTACCATTTTCGGTTTTCTCTTCTTTTTTCTTTTTGCTGGTAATAGTTTTTCTTTCTCCGCAACCTGAAATTCTACTACTTTTCTCACAATAAGAAAAAATTCCTTAAACCGTTGCCAGATTAATTGAATAAAAAAATCATGAAATCAATAATTGTTGTTGAAAGTTTTGGCAGAAACATTTTTCTCATAAACAAGAACACTTATATAATTTAATTATTTATTTTTATGCTGACTTTTTTGTTATTTTAATAAATATCACTTTACTTTGCGTGGCTTTTTATACCTACGACAATTTTCCCTTATAATATTTTGGCAACTCTTGTTTTAGTCTTTTAGTTCTCCCGCTTTTATCTCTTATTGTTCCTTTCACTAATTTGACAACAATATTTTCGAAACTTCTAATACTTGTCTTTTTCAACTCGCATTGCGTTCTTTCAATTGTAGATTTTTTAAATTTTTTATTTTTCATTAGCGCATTTCAGCCATATGAGAAAATTTCGTTGTTTACTTCTGACAACAACAATAGAACACAGCTGTGAGTCTGGCAGCCTTACTCATCCAGCAAGTTTACTTTACAAGCTTGTTTTTGCGTTTGCATTGCTGCTCCTTACCAAATTACATCTGCACTTGTTTTCATTATAAAATCTCTAAATTTTACAATATTTTTGTAAAACTATTTGACGAAGTCAACATAAGCTACAATTCTCTGCTTGTTTGCAGACTATGTTTTCATATAATCTCGATAATTTACAATGTACAGTGCGTACAACTGTTTGGGTTTTGTTTTTTTTTTTATTTACTACCAAACATTTATTAAGTTCTCCTTGCGAATGATGGTATAATTAGAAGTTCACTGATATTTTTATTTTCTTTTAGTTACTTTTAAACATTCTAATTGTTAACATTATTATTCCTACTAATTGGGAAAATTGGATATTTTAGAAACTGCTCAACATACTAAATAAAAGGGAGTTGCCAAATTTTGAGATAGCTTTCGTATATAGGATTTACGAAAGAATTGTAATATGGGATAGATAAGATAAATCCAATAAGAGCTGCGATGTCAACTTTTTTGAATTTATCTAATTTGTTCTTTCCGATTGCCAAAGTATAAAATAACCAACCAAGATTTTATACAACCAAGATTACAATAAATAAATAATTGTAAAAAAAGATTATATTATTATTATGATTATATTCAATAAAATTTATAAATTGGGCTAAAACACAAATTGATCGTAAGCGAGAGAATTAGCGTTTATCTTAAATAAAAAGAAATAATATGTATAAAGTAATAGGCATTTTTTCATAGATAAAAGTTGAGTACGGTTCCAATTTAAAACTAAATTTATTTATTTGTGATTATTTTATTAAAAGCGTTGCTTTTAAAACATAGCGATAAATGCCGATAATCGAAAATTAAAACTACCTTATTTCAGATGCTTTAAAAAATTCGTCATTTTTATAAAAATTTTTACAAAAGCTTTGGTTAAATCTAAGCCTTTGCAGATTTATTATTATTCATAAAACAGTTACATAGCGCATTTTTCATGAGAGCGTTTATGTGGCAAGAGGATCAAAATTTGAGTTGACCTTGTCCGAATTATAGCTAAAATGATTTTCATGTGATAGGTGTGATTCTATTCCGTAATAAAGCATTAAAAATGGAACTTTGTTGTCATATGAAGGCTTCCTCTCCATGGGGATCCTGCATTAATTTCACTTTTATCTTTAATTATTGTTCTGATTCAACTTGCGTCATACATAATATATTAAAAATTAGATCTTTTTGCCATTTGAAGATGCATTTTGGGTAGAATCGGATATATAAGATAGGGTTCAAACCCTTAGCCACCCAACCTAAATTTTTCTCATCCATTCACTATTCTGAAGTCCTCTTTCTTAAATTCGTATATATATATGTATACATATATTTCTTTTTCATATAATCGTTAGAAACGGAAGCGGGAGATGATCGTAAAAACGGTCCGTGGAAATCCATTTGAAATAGCATTTATCTTTGGGCCAAGTCATGTCAACGTAGCAAGTTTCGGCCAAATATCTCGAAAACTTTCGACTTGTAGTCTCAATATAAAAATACAAAGACAGTAACCCGATGGACAAGGAAACTTAAATCGGTGCAGGAAATGGTTCTGAATCGATCGGCATAATGAGAGGTATGTCTATCTTGGGTTCTTTCTTGGTGTTGCATACATCAGCGCAAATTGATGCAGAAAACTATTCTGGCAACACATATTTCAAATGAAAAGAAAAAAAAAACCAGCTAAATAGCACAGATATACGATTTCTAATTTTTCCTAAAATAATGCATTGTATACATTTTAAAGATGCCTAAGATTGCTTTATCTGTTTTATAATTTTTCTAATTTCTAAAATGTTTAAAATTATTAATAAAGAATCTCTATTAATTCATGCAAGTTGCCGCTTCTGGATTGTATTTTGAACATGCCTGTAGCACTGTACAGCGTAATCAAGTGAAAAAACTACACCTAATGTAGTCATAATTTCAAGCAGAAACACAGTTTAGCAAACATTGCTTTTTAACTTTGTCTCATTTCCCTTTGGAAAACATACATTAGCAAGTGCAACAACTTTCGATTTTGTTCCATCGCGTTATTGTTTCAACATCCCAAGCTTCAGTTCCGCTTCGTCATTGGTCGTAAATTTTTACCATACTAATGGTATTTTAACATAGTTAAGCCGTTTTTTAACATAGTTTTGTTGTTTAATTTGAAGAAATCTGAAAGACCAAGCAGTCAGTTAGCCGCTAATTAACAGAAATACAAAAACCAAATGGACCGTCATTTAGTTATCTCTAATAATACAATTTACAGCAAAAGCGGTTTAAAAAAAGTGTAAGAAAGACAAACAGACACAACTCATCCAAATAAAATTTACAATTTTTTTAGTCAATCTATTTGTTNTAAAATTTACAATTTTTTTAGTCAATCTATTTGTTGTAGATTTTTTTATGCTGCTTATATTAAAAAAATTTGTTTCAAGTTAGCACGTAATTGTTACATGCTATAGTCGAAGAAGTAATGCTGAATTTATCATACAACCAACTCGGATTTGCAGTGTGGATCTTTTTAAATGCATCTAAAAGCAAGCTTTGCTTAAGGCCTTATAGCAAAAAAAAAAATAAATTTATGTATATACCTACACGTTTTATTTAAAAAATTCTCTTTCAATTCAGATTCTTTCTGGAAAACAAGGAGAACACATATTTATTGAATTTGTATTTAGTTACTTTTACAGAAAATTAAAAACATCGTTAAACGTCATTAAACATGTCAAAATTAAGCATTCTTAAGCACGGTTTTCCATATCACCCTTGAGGTACCGTGATGGGAGCGTTACCAATTGTTTTGAATGGCGGGCTACCCTTAAGGCCTACACCATTATAAACTTGAGTTAAAAGTATAATATATATAAATAAATATATCTATAATAATAATAAACAAATACAAGCCCCGTTTACACATAATATACATACATAGTACATAAAAAATACATATAAATAAATAATAATTGCTCCTATGCCGGTGGTTGATATCTGCAAAAGAAAAATATTTTATGATTACATTTATAATTTTATATATATGAAGATGATCACAAACTTACCATTTGGCCTACGGAAGTATCGCATTCCGCTGAAGCGATAGTGCAGGCGTATGTCCTTTTTTTTTAAACTAAAATGAAATAAAAAGAAATGAATTTATTATACATAACGATAAGTAAAGATAAACACAACTTACAACTTGACACAACTTGACATACATCAGTGAATCAGGAGACGGTGGGCGGCGGCGCATCGTGCCCTTTTTAATCTAAAATAAAATATGAGAACGTAAATAAGTAATATATACTTATAGATATGTAATAATATATTTACCTTTCCTTTCCTATATTTGATATACGACTTCTACTTCTTCGTATGGAGGGCGGACCTTTTGTGTTCTAAAATAGAAGAAAAAATTAATAATTTATAAATATATTTACATAACGTCGCAATTACCTTTACTCTGCTTCGTTTCCCTCACGATTTCCTCTTCTTCGTTTGATGTATCTTTAGACCTGTAGAAGAAAGAAATTAATAATTTATAAATATATTTATATAAAATTGTGATTACCTTTACTCTGCTGTGTTTTCCTTGAGTGCCTCAATTACTGGCACTACGCTGTCAGCTGCTGCTTCGTCTGCCTGGCTTTGATATCCTTCGAGGCGCCGTTTCAAATCTTCATATTCTGCTTTAAGCCGCTCAATTTCCCGGATCAGTCTCGCCTGCGCCGATGTCGATGGTTCACACAGATAAATTTGGTTCGTAAAATTAACGGAGCTTTCTACCTCTACCCTATGGCACCCTAGTCGGTTCTTCGGTGGCCTCTATCACATCTTGGACGTCCGTCGCTTCTTCTTCCCCCTCTACCGTATCTCCCACTTGTATCAATAGGTTTTCTTCTTCGTCAAATCCTATAAAACCTACCTCGTCCTCGTTATTAGTCCCAATCTGTACATTTCTGTTGTCACGTATTTGGCCCCTCATTTTATTTGCCGCTCGCGCCAGCCCCAATTTTCGCGCTTCCCAAATGCATTCAAGAATAGTTGTCCGACCGCTCCTTCTCTCAAACTATACCTAACTTTATAAATTTTTTTCAAAACTGCCTTATCTGGCACTAACTGACCAGTGTCCTCCGTCTGTCGGTTGGCTAACCTCTTACACAGTAGTCTGGATAGCCTGCACCCCACAACTGGGGGTATTCTTTCAATAAAATAGTTGGTCCGGAATTTTTGGTATGGTAAAATACTTATAATTCTTAATATATTGGTACGAAAATCCCAAATCCAGTTAATGCTAACTAATTGATTTTCGTAAGTAATAAATTCCTTAGTGTATATTCGCGGCGCCTCATGCAGATGCCGGCCGAGGAAAAAAATGAGCAGAAAAGCTGGTTAACGGATTAAAAATGAAGCCATGAAGTTAGGTGATCGTAACATGCTTGTAAAAATGTATAGAAGAAGAC
>KK502674.1:202470-230539 GCA_000688735.1 Glossina austeni
ATTATAAATAAATAATTAGAGACGAACCTGAAAATAAGTGGCATATAGAATGGACCAATTGTACAAAGAAGTGTGAAATTTCTCTTAAAATGTCACTTATGGTGGTGTGAAGAAAAAATAAAAACAATTAATTGTGAAAATAAATATAAATGAAACAACGATCAATTTCTTTTTAATTTCAATTTATTTACATAATAATTTTACATTTTTTACATGATGAATTTAAATTTTTAATTAATAATAATTGCAACTACGTACTAAACCTTATAGACTAAATGTTATCCGCTCTGTCTGTAGATGTTTTTTAGATGTGTTTATATTTTTTTTTAATTTTTATTTATTTTTAAAAACGTTGAACTGTTTTGTAGAGGTTGATGAAAGCTCTGCTTTAAAAGGAACGCTTTACAGCTATCATCAACCTGTAAAGGTTCTTTTAAAGCAAACTACTTGTAAATTTATGAAAAACCGGGAGGAATTTATTTATACCACTGCTGCATAAATACTTAAAGAGTTAAATAAATAAATAATTAATATCAAAGAATTTTCACTAATGTGCATAGCAATAAATACTCTATATATAAAAAAAAAAAAAAAAAAAAAAAAAAATGCATCCAGGTTGCAGTGGCAAGGAAGTGTTCAAAAGAATAGCCTTCCTAGAATAGCAAATAACTTCAATTTATTGAATCGATAAAAACACACACTTTAATGCCTGTACCCTCAAAAACAACAACAATTTTTTTTCGCAAAAAAATTAAGTAAATTACTTTACTTTTATACAAATTTCGAAAATAGATAACAAATGAAGTCACACCGCATTATTGCATTTTTCTAAGTAGATTCGCCAAAAGTAAATCAAAATTTTAGTTTCCATTTCTAACCTTAGCACAAATTGTACACCTGCGTTATATTCACATTTGTGGCATACAGCAGATTGTCTACAATTATCTAGAATCTATTGTTCTAGATTAGAAGGAAAGTGTGCAAAAGAAATGGAAACTAACGGTCAAAATCGAAACTTGGATCTATCTCAAATTCTGCTGAATGTAATGCATCTTACAGCCTGTGAAGTTCATCGTTAATAATTTTAACAAACACGCATTCAATAATTCACTTCCTCACTCATTCACACATTCACACATTCATTAATATTATAGAGTATTCCAATTATTATTATGCCGCGGATCGACGCACAAAACTGCTAAGGAGACACCAATTTCCAGGAAAACTATATGAATCTCAAGTGGCCCTCCTTTTAACAATATTTTCCAAGTAATCAATATGAATTTACTCAGGTGCAATTCCACCTTTCTCTTCAAAAACTTTTTAATTAAAAACTAATTTATTAAATAATTTTATTTTATATTAAATATTACATAAATTTTTAATTTAACTCCTGTAGAATTTCTCTATCTTCAACAACTTAACTTATAATTCACAATCTAAAAATTAATTTAATGCAATTTTTTTTCTTTCAAAATTAAAAAGCTGTGCGGATGCGTCTTTCAAATATTTTTTTGCAATTTTTTTCAATTTTCTTTTGGGTTTTATTTCAAATTCATTTTTTGTAATCTGCCTGTGGAGCACTTCGTGCCCCCCTTAAAGCAAGGCTTTAAATGAGGTAGATATGGACAGGTGTCAAAATTCTGTAAAGCCAAGGAGAACAGGTGTCCGAACTGCGGCAAGTCTGCCAAGCTGCTGTAAACAGTGAAACGAAGAAGTGCTCGTCCTGTTCAGGCGAGCACGACGTTCTAAATAAGTGTTGCACGAACAGGGAGCGGGAATTAAATATCAACAAGATTATGGTCATTAAAAACCTTTCCTATAAAAAAGTGAAGTTTTTCTAAAACTACTTTGGTTGTCTGAATGACAACTCCTATTGCGGATTCATCTTTTTCATCGGCTCTGAATAATCTCTCGATAAGTGCTAATTTTTTTTTCGATTTATGCGTCGATCTGAATTTTTATTGTAACCCCTATACTATTTGTTATGCCAAACGCTCTAAACAGGCAATCAGGTTTTTTGTCGAAGGAACTAAAGCTAATCAGGTGACATCTCTTCCATTTCTTCCATTCTTCCATTCTTGGTAGAAGTTTAAATTTAAATGACAGCCTAACTGTTCGCGGAGATTATGAGAAACCCTTCAAAGACTGGCAATCTGATGACTAACAATAAGTCAGGCCTACCTCCCAAAAAAGCTTTAACTGTGTACAAAGCTTTAGTCAGGTCTAAGATTGAATTTGCACGTTGTACATCTTGTAATTGTTCAAAATATATTGAGGAACGTATACAAACATTTGAAAATCGAATGTTAAAAGTTATACGGGACTGGCTTCCTCAACTCCTATTCTCAATGTTATTTCTGGTGAATGGCACGTTTCCGAAAGAGCTCTTCTTTGTACTTCCAAGGGGTTAATTAAAGTCAAGATAATGAATCCTTCTTTTTTTCAGAAAGTTATATCTCCCAGTGATACTGTCCTTGCATCATATTTTTGACAAGATAAATTCAATTCCTCTCTGGAATTTTTTTACCAACAAGTCTAGAGTTTTCACGAACATTCTTGAATCCATCTCTACCTCAAAGCCAAATGTCAATTTCTTATGTATGAGGATCTTATGTCAGGAAAAGCTTCTTCTTTATTACAATAACGGCTATGATATATGCCATTAAAGGTTACGTAGGACACAGTGTGTGTAGCTTCTCAGTATTGAAGCATCCATCCAAAATAGTACATAGAGTCAAAGTGGCGGGGGAACTTACCCCGGCTTTACTTGAATTGCTTACCATCAAACTTACTATTAAGGTGGCTATTACTGATGCTACGAAAAGAATTGTTATTTTGTCGGATAGCAAGTCAACCCCACTTCTATTAAAAAAAGGAGATGCAGATAATAAAATATGTGTTTGATATACACAGGATGTTACATGAATCTCAAGTGGATGACTGACACCTTGTCTGGATACCTGGTCACTAAGGCTCTTTTTGTTGATGGGACAATTACGTCCATCAAATATAATCCCAATGAAGCAATATGGCCAGTTCGTAACCACATCTTTCAACAACTAAATGATGAATTTAAAGAGATTGTGCGTGCCAAAACCGCCTTTTCTATAAAATAAATCCCACATTTAATTTTAAAAGCTTATCAGAGCCTTGCAAAAAATGTGCGTCACCTCCGGGAACTAACTTGCTTTATTAGAAAACCGAATTTATTTATTTAATTGACCATAATTTTTTTTTTCTTACGTTCAATCAGAATTTATCTCCAAAACATTCTTTTTTCAGTCAAAGTTTGCAACACTGTTTTTTACATCACTGTCAATAACATATCGGCTAAGCATATCACGGCCGTGTTTTATATACATTTCTTGTAAATAATTATTGTTTATTATCTAGACCTGTAATTCACAAACCTTATTGACTTAGGCTAACTCAACATCCAAAAAAAAAGAAAAAATGTTCTCTGTGTGTAAACAATCTCATCCAGCCACTACGGTTGAATTTGCAATATCTTGTCGGTTTTTCAATAACAGTGAGGAAAATCTTGTTGTGGCAGGCGCCAATGTTTTGAAAGTTTTCAGAATTTATCCGTATATGGATCAGGTACAACGCCAACAGAAACTAAGTGCTAACGACTTGCGTTCACCGCCTAAAATGCGTTTAGAATGCTTGGCCACATATTCTCTTTACGGAAATGTGATGTCATTACAAAGCGTTTCACTTTGTGGTTCAATGAGGGATGCTTTGCTTATCAGTTTTAAGGATGCCAAGTTGTCGGTGGTGCAACACGATCCGGACACATTTGCTTTGAAGACTTTGTCTCTGCATTTTTTTGAAGAGGATGATATAAGGGACGGTTGGACGGGACGCTATTACGTTCCCATGGTAATGTTTAAATAGTATATACGTATAGTCTAATAATTTTGACTTTCATCACAATTTTTAAATATAATTTATTTATATTAGGTTCGTGTTGATCCCGATGCACGTTGCGCGGTGATGGTTGTATATGGCAAACGTTTAGTTGTTTTACCATTTCGAAAAGATAATGGACTCGATGAAATTGAATTAGCGGACGTTAAACCGATTAAGAAGGCTCCAACGGCCATCGTAGCTCGGACACCTATTTTGGCATCCTATTTAATAGCTCTACACGATCTTGATGATAAAATCGACAACGTTTTGGATTTGCAATTCTTGTATGGTTATTATGAACCAACGCTGTTAATACTTTATGAACCTGTACGTACTTTTCCGGGAAGGGTTGCAGTACGCACAGATACTTGCGTTTTAGCGGCTATATCTCTGAATATACAACAACGTGTTCATCCTATTATTTGGACTGTGACCGGTCTGCCATTCGACTGTCTACAGGTCTTTCCGATACAGAAACCAATTGGAGGTTGCTTAGTTACAACCGTCAATTCCATTATATATCTCAACCAAAGTGTGCCGCCATATGGGGTTTCGTTAAATAGTTCAGCAGATCACAGTACAAATTTTCCACTCAAACCGCAAGATGGTGTACGCATCAGTCTAGATGCTGCCAGTATCTCATTCATTGATGTTGATAAATTGGTGGTATCGTTGCGGACTGGGGAGTTATACGTGCTTACTCTCTGCGTGGATTCGATGCGAACTGTGCGGAATTTTCATTTTCACAAAGCTGCTGCTAGTGTGATAACAAGCTGTATGTGTGTTTGTCAAAGCGAATATTTGTTTTTGGGGTCCCGTTTGGGCAACTCGTTGCTATTGCATTTTACGGAAGAAGATCAAAGTACTGTTATCACTTTAGATGAAATCGAGACTTCTGAGGCTCAAAATTCGAACGGCGACGAAGCTCCTAGAGCGAGACGTATTGAAGATGAAGAGCTTGAAGTTTATGGTTCCGGTGCTAAAACATCAGTGCAGCTGCGCAAATATGTATTTGAGGTATGTGACAGTCTGCTTAATGTTGGACCGATCAATTTCATGTGCGCTGGTGAGCGTGTAGAATTTGAGGAGGGCGGAAATACTATGCGTCCGCATGCTAATCAGTTAGTCGATTTAAAGATCGATATAGTTGCTTCCAGTGGGCATGGTAAAAACGGTGCACTTTGTGTTTTTGTTAATTGCATTAATCCCCAAGTGATAACATCTTTTGAGCTTGACGGCTGTTTGGATGTTTGGACTGTGTTCGATGACGTTAGCAAGAAGACTATTCGTCAAGATCATCATGACTTTATGATACTGTCGCAACGTTCTTCAACTTTGGTCTTGCAAACAGGAGAGGAGATAAACGAAATTGAAAACACCGGATTTAGCTGCCAACAACCTACCATTTTCGTCGGTAATTTGGGACAAAATCGTTTCATTGTCCAAGTCACAACGCGTTCAGTGCGTTTATTACAGGGTAGGAGGCTGATACAGAATGTGCCTATCGACGAAGGAGGGCCCGTAGTGCAGGTTTCCATTATCGATCCCTATGTGTGTCTAAGAGTTTTGCATGGAAAGGTAATAACTTTAGCGTTGCGTGAAACCAGAGGTACCCCTCGTCTGGCTATTAATAAAAATACGATTAGCAGTTCTCCGGCAGTTGTTTCACTGACTGCGTATAAGGATCTTTCCGGCTTGTTTACAACGAAATCCGATGAAGTTTTGAATATTGCAGGCGGTAGTGGTAATTCCCTGTATAATGGATTGGGCTATATGAAGGCCGAACCTCACCTGAAAATAGAAGACGAGGAAGATTTACTTTACGGTGAATCAGGAAACGCATTCAAAATGAATAGCATGGCCGACTTAGCAAAGCAAAGTAGACAAAAAAATTCTGATTGGTGGCGTCGTTTATTAGTGCAAATAAAGCCCACTTATTGGTTGGTGGTGGCTAGAGAAAACGGGACATTGGAAATTTATTCAATGCCGGATATGAAACTCATGTATTTAGTAAACGACGTAGGTAATGGCGGTATGGTTCTTTCCGATTCCATGGAATTTGTACCTGCCACACTCAATCAACAAGACAATAAACAAGGTATTCTTCTAAATTGTATGCCACAGCATGCAAATTCGCCTATTGCTCGAGAAATATCTTTAGTTGGCCTAGGCAACAACGGTAGCCGTCCACTATTGATGATACGAACTCATATCGAGCTGTTGATATATTATGTCTATCGTTATGCAAAGGGCCACTTGAAAATACGTTTTCGAAAATTACATAGTGTGAACTTGATCGATGTGCAACCCACCGCAATGGATCTCGACGACGAAGACTCGGAACTAGATTCATACAATTTGCAAGATCGTTATATAAGCAAGCTTCGCTATTTTCCCAACATCTCAGGGTTAAATGGTGTCGTTTTATGTGGTCCGAATCCAAGTCTTATATTTCTGACTGGTAAAGGCGAGCTACGTGTTCATAAATTATTCAGTAATGGGCTGGTGAGGAGTTTTGCCCCCTTCAACAACGTTAATTGTCCACAAGGCTTTTTATGTTTTGATACAACATTCGATTTGAAAATTTGTGTTCTACCACCTTATTTAACGTACGATTCGCCATGGCCGGTGCGTAAAGTAACCCTTCGTTGTACGCCACGGCAGATTGTCTACCATCGAGAGAATCGTGTTTACTGTCTGGTCACGCAAGCAGAAGAAGTAACTAACAAATATTATCGCTTTAACGGTGAAGATAAAGAATTGACCGAGGAAAATAAGGGCGAACGATTTATATATCCGAATGCTTCACTCTTCAGTATGGTTTTGATAAGTCCAGAGACTTGGGAAATTGTGCCTGATGCTTCGATTGAATTTGAGAGTTGGGAACATGTAACCGATTTCAAGATTGTTAAACTGGCCTACGAAGGCACGCGATCAGGTCTCAAAGAATATTTATGCTTAGGCACAAATTTTAACTACAGCGAGGACATAACTTCTCGGGGCAACATACACATATATGATATAATTGAAGTTGTTCCAGAGCCAGGAAAACCCTTAACTAAATTCAAATTAAAAGAAGTATTTAAGAAAGAGCAAAAGGGTCCTGTATCAGCTATATCAGATGTTTTAGGCTTTCTAGTTACTGCTCTAGGGCAAAAAATCTACCTATGGCAATTGAAGGACGATGATCTTTGTGGCGTTGCGTTTATTGATACCAACATATATGTGCATCAAATTATCTCTGTAAAATCTTTAATATTGATTGCCGATGTGTACAAATCGGTTAGTTTGCTGCGCTTCCAAGAAGAGTTCCGAACTTTATCGCTGGCTTCACGTGACTTCAATCCTCTTGAGGTGTTCACTATAGAATTTATGGTGGACAATACAAATTTGGGTTTTTTAGTTACAGACGCTGATAAAAATTTCATAGTGTACATGTATCAGCCAGAAATTCGGGAATCAATAGGCGGTCAAAAACTGATACGCAAAGGAGACTACCACTTGGGTCAAACCGTGAACACTATGTTTCGTGTGCAATGTCACCAACGTGGACTATATCATCGTCAACCTTTTATGTACGAGAACAAGCATTTAGTAATGTTCGGAACATTAGGCAAGTAAACAGAATTTTCGGTGCGCGAAGTAATCAAGTGGAACTATAAGAAATGCGTTTCGTTTTTGGTGATTTTGACCGCCAAACGCGACTTTTGAAAAAATTCTTAATTTATTACTGAAATTAACTCCAATCCTTCTATTTCAGATGGGGGAATGGGATATTGTGTACCTCTTCCGGAAAAGGTGTATAGACGTTTTTTAATGCTACAAAATGTCCTAATCACCTATCAGGAACATCTGTGTGGTCTCAATCCTAAAGAATTTCGCACCATTAAATATGTTAAGCGGTTATCATTGAATCCGTCGCGCTGTATTATAGACGGCGATTTGATTTGGTCATTTACAATGATGACTGTGGCAGAAAGAAATGAAGTGGCAAAAAAAATAGGTACCAAAACTGAAGATGTCCTAAACGATCTTTTGGAAATTGAGAATCTGACGGCGATATTCTGAATAAATAGGAATTGAATTAAAAACTCGTTTTTATTGAAGAAAGGCATGTATAATCTCGCGCTTCTCATATTTCATTTTAATTCATACAATTTCTACATGATTTTTGTTCCCTGTTGATTCTGTTGTCGATTAATTTTCACATTTATTTGTCGTTTCTTTTCATTTCTAAATGCCTCTGCGTTTGCCTTTCTTTCGATACGACGTTCGTTGCGATATTCCTTCACCAATCTTTTACGTTCTCGCCTTTCTTCACTCGTTTCATCTTTAGGCCTAATGGACAAAACACTTAAAGTCGATAACACCGATTTGTCACATAGTGACTTAGGAGCCGCGGAACTGCTTGGCCCGGCATCTAGTTTTGCTAGAGCTTTGGCAGTAACCTCATTGGTCCCACCTCGCAAAACGTTCATAGGTATACCAGTTTTAGGATCAATAACAATTTTATGGTTTTGTGGCTCTTGCGTAGAACAGGATGGGGAACGTGATCTGCCTTTAGGCTCCTCAATCAACTTCGGGTGATTATATATATTTGAATATGTTGATAATATGGATTCACAATCCCATTTTTTTCTTTTTGGGTCCTCCACTTCTACTTCTACCAGCTGTTCATTCGGATCCAGATCGCCGTCAGCGACATAACGATACTTTTCTATACGTTGGCGGTCCCATTCTTTGCTATATTTTAATGCTTTTTTGGATTTTTTAAACTCTTGCATGCAATCCATTAGGTGTGGGTGCTTTTGATGCCAGGCGCCTTCAATTTCCTCTGTAGCGAGATCTCCGAGTTCCGGGTCATCATAGGTAGCGTAAAAGCGTTCGAAACGATCGTCTAATAAAGTTAATTGCTCATTGCGGTGCATTACGCTGGAAGACATTGAATATTCAGTAAAACGGGATTTCGTCTCTTCATCAACAAAACGGCTATTTCGAGTTAGAGGTCCCAAGTCATCCAAAAGCTCTTCAATATCAGAGCCATCACTAACATCACTTGAATTAAGGCTTTCTTCCTGCTCTTGATTTGTTTCTTCATCACCCATGGCCTTTATGACAAAGTCATCTTCTAGTTGATTACTTTCGTTATCAAAATCAAAATCACCATCCAGAGCAGCCACTACATCTGGATCCCAATCAGGATGGGGACCAGGCTGAGGAGCCGCTTTGTTAAGCAATCCATCTGGTTCTTCATACTCGCTTGCAAACACTGAACTAGGCAGAACAAGTTTAAGAGCTTCGAGGACACGTTTTTCTTTTACACCTTTTTTAGCTTGGTTAGGATTTTCGGCATATTCCCAAACTACCTCCTGCTCTGGTTGTTTTAAATGCTGCAAGTAGTCGTATTCGTCATCAAAGTTAATTCCATATTTCCGTTGTTCTTCTTTCCGTTTAAGTAAATCTGGTGCCTCTGCTGTGCTGCTTTTTTGTGATTGGCGGGCACTGGCTTCTAAAAGGACCCGTTGAGGAGCTGTTTCATCTGTTATTAAAGGATCATGCTGACTCCGATGAACTAAATGAAAAGTCACTGCATTTTTCCGATCAATGAAACCTTTTTTATTCTTGCCCTGTTGAAATAATATTGATATTAGATCTTAAAGCAGGACAGGATAATAATTTCTTTACTCATTTTTCCAAGATATTGAATTGTGTAGTTTTTTACATACCATTTCTGCGACGGTTTTGTTGAATAAAGCTCCTTTATCTTTACAAATTTCTAAACAATAACATGTGGCTTGTTTCAAGGTTACCAACCATATATTAAATTAAATTAAAGCAGTAAAATGCAATAAATGCTTAGAAGAGTTTCGATAATTTTGAAAAGTAAAAATTAAACTAAAATATTTAATTAGTAATAAATGGATAATGGATGTGCTAAAAAGCTTCTGCCGATGGGGAAGCGTAACGTTGTGTGTAAGCTTCAGAAACAATTACGTAAAATAGAGCGCCAAAGAGCTTATAGAACACTTTTTATTCATTAGATTTAAAATCTGACATGAATCAACTAAATGTTTTAAACTGACACAGGCTAACTATTCGTTTAATTTTAATCGATGATAAGAAGGCTGGAACAAATCCAATGACAACGCCTTTAGGCACAAAGAATAAAAATTAACGATAAACGGATTAATTTTTACACCCAAAACCGACTAATGCTGCTACTAAGGTACACTGATTTTGTTATCTGCTATGAAGCATTTAGAAATAACAAGCGTCCCATCTATACGTAAATGTATATTACGAGGACCCATAAATAATCAGTTATTTGCAAAGACTTTGCTTTTGTTTTCTTTGCTTTGCTTTTAGTTCTACAACGAACGTTGAAGAGAAAATCCGTATTCTTTTGCATTTTTTAGTAAAGCAATAATAATGTAATAAAGTGGCATCGTCCGAGGATCGTATTCTTTTCCATTTTTATGCGGATCTAGTGCAACCATCATAACAAAGAAAATTCGTGATAGTTATGGACCTATATTCAAGATTAATAACTTCAGAAGGTTTGCTGCTGGTACTTATGATCTCTTCACATGGACAACAAGACAGGCAAACCTACAAGAAATTGGAAGGACGCATAGCAGGGAATATGAGTACTGTACCAATTATCTGGGACTAATAAGGATATGCGTCGATCAATTTACACTTCATTGCTATCCAAAGATCTTAGAGATCCATTTTTTAGCGGAATCGTTACCGCAGATAAAAAAGGAAATCGTTATGATAACGTAAAGCAAAGCAAACCACATTGTCAACCGCTAACCCTAGTTTATCAAGTAGGCACCTTGAGTTATATTTTGCCTCACGACCGCTATATTGCTGTAACAGGGAGGAAAATGATATAATAAATTAAGAAATAAAAACTTAAATTTACTACAAACTTTGTTTTATATTTCAATAAATCAAGATAAGCCTATTGTTGTAGAAAATGATCTCGGGTTCCTAGATTTTAACATTGAAACTTGTTTTTCAAATAAAACGGCCCTATATTGTCGGGCGAATGTCTCGGCGACAGCGTTGGAGCGAATGTATTCATGTGTATTCTTTAGCTCTGCAGACAGACATAATGCTGCGGTTCGCCCATTGCAGCCTCACACGGCACATTGTTTACGTTATTATTAATAAGCTGATGTTTAATCACACCAGATGCAATGAGGATCTACATAAAATCAATATAGTGAGCACCTCCCTATTAGAACTTTGCAGTCTCCTGATCATCTATCTTCTAACTGTCTCTCCGATCTAGGATCGCAATGATATTTTATACTCCCGTAATGTAGTTGCTTGCATTGCATCCTTCTCATCAAAATGTAAGAATGTTGTCAGTCGTATTTCGAATGGACCACTCCTCCATATATTCCTTTAATTTACGCAACTTATCCACTGTGTCATAAAAGACTTGCACTTGTAATTTTCACGCTAAACATTGCACACTACGCTAATAGTCCTTTCTTACATATCCTTTCTGAATGCCAATGTAATCAAAGATTACTTTTCGGGCATCTTGAAATTACTTGGAGATCTTAATATCGATAAAATATTTATTCTTTGCTCTAAATAAGTTATAATACTGGTTTGGTTTATAATTTCTATAGATTATCTTTCCACATGAATAAAAACAATTTCACTAGTTATTGGTGTCATTAATATACTAAGTAGATCTCTTGTTTACTGTACAAATATCCGTCAAAAAAATAGATCTTATTTTAAATATTAATTAATTTCTTTTCTTGCTTGTGGAGTGTATTCAAATATAAATAAGCTTACTGGAGCCTCTGAAGTAAATTTTTAGTTATGGCGGAGGAGGGGGAGAAAGGCAAAGTCAATACAGTTTCACCGGTAGATTAAATTTATATGGGAAACCTTCGAATTGAAAATTTTGAAATTAAATAATAAATTATTATACTAAATTTTGAAAATATTCAATCTATTGGTTCGAATAGTAATTTTGAAAAAGTTAGTTATTATATGTTTGTGTATTTGAAGAAGTTATTTAAATTTAAATACCATTATGTACATTCATAAAGTCGACAGATAATATTTGAATTAATTCAACGATGCCCTTTCATTGCTCGAATCATCGAAACCGCAAAATTTATTGGGCAGTTGGAACTTACTACAAAGTCCTACTACGTAGATTTTGAGTTTCTTGTTTTTCTTGGTGCTATTACTTATTGAGCTTTGGACAAAAGCGAAGTAAAATAAAATAAGAGTATAATAGAAAAGCATCGAAAAGCATACTTCCTTGAAAGTGACGTAAAAACGTGCAACAAATATACATATATATATATATATATATATATATATATATATTAAAATCATGGTAACGGAAACTTTATTGAAGAATTCGTATCAAACTTGCATCTTTTTTACTCAGTACAGTTTATCATATGTTACTTATTTGCTGAATTTTAAAAGAAGAAGAAGTACACAGCTGATCAGCTGACCGTAGACTTTGTAGATTTTTTATTTAAAAATATTTTTTACATTCCTAATGAAATAATGGAAGAAAATGTAGGTAAAAGTAAGAAACATGAAACACCGGTTAAAAATCCCCATGGTGCAGAACTTACAACTGGTAGCGGAAGTAATATAAGTGAACAACCAGGTTTAATATCGCTATTATTACTATAGTTACATTTGTATTCAAAACAAATTTTGAATATTCTTAGATATGCTACAAAAAATTAAAGCACTAGAGGAAGAGAATCTTAGCATGTTGAAAAGTTTCGACAGTCAACGAGCCAAACTCAAGGAACTTTATGTGCAAAAAGTGCGCGAGTTGGACGAAGTAAAAACAAGCATGGTGGTGGCTGAAATTAAAGCTCAAGAAGAAATTTCATCATTACAACAATTAGTACAAGGTAATTTGGAATTGTTTTTTATATTTTTTATTGTTCAGAATAATAAATGTCTGTAAATTATTTGTACATTGTAGAAACTATCGAAGAGTCGAGTAATTATAAAACGGAGTTGGAACGTTTGGAAGGTGAGAATAGTCGTTTATGGCAGGAGAACCGGGAATTACGTGATAATTTGTCTCAACATCAATCGCCGGCAAGTCAAGAATTGACCAGTCTTGCACCTCAAATGTTAAGTCAAGTGAAAAAGACTCTGGTACGGAAATTAGGCGGTGATGCAACTGGTTCTGTATTGGGTTCTAGTTTTACCCAAGACTCGTTAGATGACGGTAGAAATAAAAGCGAGGGAAAATATGTAAGCTTTTTTTTGAAAAGTGGTGCGATTAATAATCTAATCAATTGCTTACCAGGCTCATGAAGATTCAGAGGTGTTGGGTTCAATTGTAACGCAATTACAGGAGGAGATGAAGGTCTTAAAAGAAAAATTGCGCGAAGCCGATGAAAAGTTGCAAGCTACATCGGGTAGTAAACCTCATCTTCCGACTACTGCAAAGGCAGCGGATAATAGCACTACACAAACCGAAAATTTTCCTTGTTCCAATTGTCCAACTCTTGAACAAAAGATCAAAGAGTCAATCGAAAAGGCAACGGAGGACCATAATAAAATCGAAGATTTACAAAAGAAGATTGGAGAGTTTAACGAAGAATTATCAAAAGAAGCAGCTTTGCGTAATGACCTGGAAAGTCAATGGGAAGAAAAACGTGAAGCTTATAAAAATGAAGTTCATGCTCTGCGAGAACAAGTACATTACCAAATTAAGATCCTGGGATATGTTTTAAATTATATCTCATACATTATTTAGGTTACCGCAAGTGAAAACCGTTTATTGAGCATGCAACAGAAATTTCTCGAAGCCAAAGATGATATTATGCGTCAGTTGCATCGCGTAAGTGACGATCGTGAAAAGGTCAACAAACATTTAGAAGTTTTGCAAGCTGACAACGACTTTCTCTCGGGGCGTTATTTAGCTACAGCTGAAGAAATTGAGAACCAGTATATTAATCTACCCAATACTGTAGAGGAATTGCAAGAGCTTATTTTAAAACAACAACAAGAACTTATAAAGTCTAGACTGGGTTGTGATTTTGAGAGAAAACGATGTGTTACGTCGTTAGATGAAATTCAGATATTACGGGATCAACTGGAGGCTACGGACCGTCAACATAGTGCCTATAAAAAAAAGTACCAGGCGGAAATTAAATCATTACAGTAAGCTTGTCAAACGCCCTACTTATACATATCTATTTTATTTCCTAGTTTTTTTTGCAATTTTTGAAATTCAGGGAGCGCATAACATTGCACTTGCAAACCTTACAAAAGTGTGAAACATCTAAAACTGATTTGGAACGTAAGGAAAGTGAGCTGAATCGTAAAATATCGGCATTCCGAGTGGAGATTATCGAATTGCAAGAACAAAATGTGAGCATTATTTATACAGATTACATCTTTTCTAAACTTACCCCAAATCAATTGAGCGCCCGATAGATACCAGACTCTTGATCGATTCGAATACGTTCGCCTCTGTGTTCGTGCGATTATTTGCAGTTTGGCTGTATAAAAACCCAAAAACTGGAGCACACGGCAGAAACTTGGCACACACAATCTCTTGTCAGCTCTAGAAAGCAACTGTGCTGATATCCCTAACTTGACAGCAGTATTTAAAATAATTAACTTGAAAAAATCGATATTTTGAATATAAAAAGCTTTTCCGCCAGTTGGTTTGGTTTGCTTTGTGGGTCAATGTGATCCAAAAGAAGATCATAATTTGAATTGTCGAGGTTTACTAGGTTTACTAGATTTACTAGATTTACAGCTAAACTTGTCATTAAAGTTCGCGTCAAGTCAAAGCAGCCTTGTGGACACTGAAGTTAACTTGTAAATCTAACATCAAATATGAAAGTTTGATTCGCCAAAAATAATTCATGACTTGTTACCGCCTTTTTTTAATAATTCAATGGCTCTTTGTCGGACACATTAAAGAAATTTGCCATTTCACCAATAGGCAAAAAGAAATCACATTTCGAAAACGTGGCGTTGCTAAGAAAGTATTTTGGTGAGATGTGTTTCTATATTTTTTAAGATATAGGTCACATCTAAAATATTTTAAATATTTTAAGTTATAAAATATTTATTAAAAAGATTTAGAATTAAAATGGTTTTTAATATACCTTGTAACGAATTACAGCTCCTTAACATGATGAGATTTTTGAAAAACAAAATTTTGAAAAAAAAATAAACCTTGAAAATATTCTTGCGGATAGCTTAAGAAGTCCCAGATTTATTGCGATTTAGAAAAAATGGTTTGCAAAAGTTTAGCACGAAAACAATGCCGATTCATATAGGAACTCTCAATTTTTCTTATATATTTAGTTGGTTAAATTTGGTATACATATATTACATTTAAATATTGCCCCTTTTGTAGGAGAAATTGACAAAATCATACGCCGAGGCAAAGGCAAAAATTAAAACTTTACAAGATGATTTGGCCACCAGCGAGCAAGTACAAAAGGACTTTGTTCAGTTATCACAAACTTTGCAGGTACGTAAGGACTAAATTTAAGCCCCTACCTTTCTAAAAGGTGTTTTTTTATATGTACGTAGATGACCCTTGAAAATTTGAGACACGCTGATACGGAGGTGCGCTGGCAAGACGATGATGATGTACCAAATTGTCCCAAATGTAATATTAATTTCACGGTGACAGTACGTAAAACGCATTGTCGTCATTGTGGTCGTATATATTGTGACAAATGTCTAACGAAATCAGTACCATCAGGACCGCGTAAAAGGCTGGCACGAGTCTGTGATATTTGCCACACTCTGCTTTCACCTCATATCGCTCCCTATTTTAGTCAAGACTCCGCGCAACTGCAGACCGCAGCTAATAATTCATAAGGGAGAAAAGCGATAATACTCGATTGCAGCAGTCGAAGGCAGAAAAGCAAACGTTAAAAAAATTGAAGTTTAACTGCAAACACTCATTTATGTAGGGTGTAATTTTTACTTATTATTACTATTTTTTTTTCGAAATATCATTTTTCGTGTGATCAATTTAGTTAAAAGTTTTTCAGCTCGAATGTGTTTGTTAAATAACGAAAAACGTTTTCTGAAAACGAAAGCTACGGCCGACGTCTTTAGAGAAAAAAGAGAAAATAATCAAAACTATTAAAAAAAATGTGTTATTCAAATCTGAGCGTTCTATGAAGAAATAAAATTTTCGAAAAATAGAATGTGATTAAAACGATTTATTTCAAAATCTTTATAGAAAATATAGATTGCAAGCTACTTATTGATAGTTTGATCAGCCATTGAAACAAGCGGAAAAGAAGAAAGTATATGAGTGAGAAAGTATATGAGATATCCCTCCAATCTTTCTGCCTTTTTAACCTGCAGTGCACTAAGAGATGAGTAATGCATGGTAAGTTTTAAAAGTAATTTGGAAATACATCAAGTCAGGCAATGATGAACTCGGTCTTCTCCATTGTCTAAAATATGCAACGTTTTTTTTAATGCTTATTTTTTATTTAGAGCAATTTTTTATTTACTAGCAAAAGAAACGTCGTTTAATATCGTTCCTGATCATTTGCAATTGTTTGTCCAAATATAGCAACGATTGTTATTGAAAATGTTAAGCTAAGAATTATGCGTAACTTTAGTTTTCCTAAAAAATAAGACAAAAAATATAATATATTAAAAATTCCATATTTTCTTTCGTATTCATTATTCAAATTCAAAATATTGCCCTAAGCGCATTTATAGCATTTTTATAAATCTTTTGTTAACTAGCCTTCTTGTCGATGTGGAAGCTCTTAAATGAAGGAACTTTCATATATCCAAACATGATGAAATTTTACATACAACTTTGATTTTCATGGCAGTACAAATGAACGCTTTTAATAGACTGAAAATTAAAAAAAAAAAATGAAACAAAACATAGGACGTAGGACATAGGAAGACATAAGAAAGGCAGAGGGATAGACAAACTTACATCGATTCAGAAAGTGATTATGAATAGATTGGCATAATAAAAGGTGGGTTTATCCCAAATCCTTCCGAATGTTATACGCATCCGTACAAACTTAACATATCCTTGTACAACAAATGGTATAGGGCATAAAAATTTTTTTAAATAAACTTTTATTTAAATGAGCTAAAGGGTAAAACATAAATTTCCTCGCCGTAGAGAATTAAAGAAAAATAAAGCTTTTAGACGCTCCAATTTTCATGCGCAACCAGATAAAAGTGATTAAAAATTCTTTTTCTACTTTTTAATTCATTTATCATAAAAACTTATTTAGTAAAATTTTTTTATATAAAATTTTTTTTACAGGTTAGTCTATGAAAATTCGCTTCTTTTGTTTAACAAACAAATCAACTTTAAACTTTGTGATAGAGTTGTGAGGAAAGGATCGCTGCCGATCTGAATTTTTCCAATTGGAAGCAGAAATAATCTTGATAATGTGGCGAAAGGATATTTGCGATTATTAGTTCTTCTATATTGTAGTGACCAATAATGTCAGTTTGCGACGAAAACGATGTTTGTTTCGTTTTCGCTACATTAATCTGTTTATCGCATCTAGGCAAGAAAACTGGCAGGTCTTATGGGGCGAATCTTGTATATGTTCATCCCCTTACATAATAGACGGTCACTATAATAGGTGAAGGTATTTCTCAAGCATATACAGGGAGCTTCATGTCAGCGTTTATAGGTCCGTTTTCGTGACTTGTGGCGTTCTAACGCACACAGACACGTCTGAGTCGCTTTAGAACTTTATGTGGAATATTACGATATATCTAATCTATAATATCACTGGATGTGGAATGATAAAGTTAGTACAACAACATCTCCGTCGTCGACCGTTTTAGCGATATAATCGCATATTCGTCAAACAGGGAGTACGTTACGTAATACGCAGTTAGTTTATAATATTTTTTAAAATACATTGTTATGGTGAATACACGTTCGAAATGATAAAATTTTATGAGGAAACCCAACAAGGACGGATGGACGGATCATGATGTATATATTCGTTATACATTGCTAACTAGTTAAGGGCAACTGAAGAACTATTGAAAACTTAAAAAATGCGATGAAATGTTATCACATATAATTTTATTAAGAAGATTTTTTACTCGAAATAGATATATTAGTATAATTATAAATATATAAACGTTCAAACATGTTTATTGCACTTGCAAAAAAAGTTTGAATAAACAATTCAATGATATGTACAACTTAAATAATAAAGTACGATATGAAAATCCTCTGCGCTTAAGGTGGCGTATCACCTGGATAATTACTGCAACTTTTGCTTGTTGACGTTGAGAGAAATTCGTTGCCATTCTTGCTCAGAAGCTCAATTATAACGCCATTAGTCCAACCAAAGCCTTTTTGTACTTCGTATTCACCGCCACCACCATGGCCGCCGAAACGTTCGGCATCATACTGCAGAAATAGAAAAACAGATAAAAACATTGTCATCAGCAATGACATCATAATATAACCTACACCGACTCGCGTAAGACGATTCTTTTCTTTCATGTTAATAAGGCATGCTTTTTATGGGAACCCTTAGAAGGGGTGGGGCCAAAAAAAATACATCTGTGCGATCGAAGTTGGACATAGTTAACTTTTATAGCTGATCGCTATTTTGGACTAATTTTCATTTTAAAATACTAAATATTATAACTTTTTATCATACAAGGGCCCCTTCGTAGGAACGCAGTTGTATGGGAGGAAGGTCGCAAACGTGACTTATCTGATTCAAATATTTCACATAAACTTAATATGCCAAAATATTGTCATTCAACGAACTTTTTTCTTTTTTTTTTTGATTTTTGGATGGAGACGGACCAAGCTAATAAAATTCAACGAACTTTGTCAAAAAATTTTGAAACTTGGAAATTATTTTCATGTAACAACTTTTTCACAATAAATCGATTATATAGTTAGCGGTCATAAAAATTGCTCGATTCAATCTATTTTCAATAGAGTTCGTACTTGAGCCAAATCACATCAGTGGGTCAAATTTCGTTAGAGCTGTTACTTGTAGGGTAATTACAAAAACGGATAGGTAACAGATGGATGTGGACGGTCTCCCATAATCAATAACATTGTATGTGCCATACTAGGCATACTTGCCACACTACTTCTCTAGTTAGTCTGTCAGTTATGGCTTAATAGTCTTCTTCTGCCGTCTGCCCACAAATACCTTTAAACAACTTTGTTAAAATTAACGAAGATTTTAATACACAAAATAATGCTCTTATTTTCATTGCCTGGTTAAATATAAAAATATAAAAAATGCTACAAAATGAATAGATGGACAGATAGAAACAGATAGACAGATAAACAAATTTAAATCTGTCTGAAGTTCTTCTGGGTGTTTCATAAATTCGTACAAGTTTATATGCTCCGCGGTACAAGTGGTGCAGTGTATAATAATAAAACTTAGTTTAATGCGTTTTCCCAGATTAGTCGGATAACATACCTTTTCAAACATCGCTCTACTGTCACGATAGGCGGCAAAATTTGATAACACCCATCGATGACTCCACTTGGAGGACAGGCTTTTTGCAGCTTCTGTGCCTAAATTATTTAAACCTTCTATAAGGATATATTGCATTGGAGGCCAAACATTGGGGAAATCCCATTGTTCGCCAGTGCGATAAAGAGTGTTGGGTACACCTCCCGGATATTTGTCTAGTTGCAATTTTTCTATATATTTTAATACTGATGTGGATAGTTTTTCAACGGCCGTGCTATCAAACGCTCCGGTCCATAACGGCGAGAGATTAGTGGGGACGAAATAGTCACGTGGCTTTTCATTTAGTAAATCATAGTCGAGCCAAACGCCGGCTTCCTCATTCCAAAGAACAGCGTTAATGGCCTGGAATGCGAAATAAATATGAGATTAAAAATGAATTTATTTTTCTTTACACTAATTGTTAATGTTTTCTCTTACCTCTAGTAATTTGTTAGCTTTTGTTTGATATTCGCTCTGTTTTGCGATATTATTCGCTGCTCCATGCAGGTCAGCAATAATTTTTGCATTCCAAAAAAGTATAGCGTTCAGTTCCACAGGAACAATTGAACGTGTCTTGAGATCAGTGAGATTACCATCGTTCCCCCCTTTATCATTTATAAACCAACGCGAGCTGAAGTCCATACCAGATGCAGCAGCTGCCTTCAACTCTTTATAATGCTTCTCTTTTTCTTCATCAGTGCTGAATGCTTCAGATGTTTCCACATCTTCACGATACGATTCTGGCCGGGGACCAATCGAGCTATCACCGTATACACAGAGATCATAATCTTTAGCTTGTACAACGTGATTATTCATCCAGTATTCGTATTCGTGCTCAAGCACGTCTAAAGCGTCAATACCAAACTTAACGTCGTTAGTGAAATCCACATAAGATTTAATCATACCCGCTAGCAGGGGAGGTTGGGAACGTTTCGAATAGTATATGCGACCACCATTTGGTATGAAACCGAAGCGTTGTACTATTGAAATAAAATTTTCTAACATGCCGCGGGCCGTATGAATCATTTCGGAATACAGTAAACCTCTGATAATCCAATAGGAATCCCAATAATAGAATTCCCTGAAACGACCCCCAGGCACTATCACAGGATTTGGTATCGGTATGATAGAGTAGTAATGTGGATTTTTGTAAACATCATCAATCATTTTCCGCCCTAAATCTTTCCAAATGGCATTTAAATCTAAGCCCCATTGTTTTAAATCGGGATCGTTAATATGATCTATAAATGCTGGATGCTCCTTCCAATCATCTGGCAACCATGGTACGAATTCTTTACCCAAATCATCGAAATGTTCCTAAAATTGCAAAAAAAAAAAAAAAAATTCTTATAATATTTTTCATGCACTTTATTAACATTATTTGAAATGTGCTTAACATACGGCAACGAAAGTTCGCAATTGCTCTTTGGACGGCGCGTTACTTGTTTTCTTCATGAAAGTCTCGAAATTTGCATTTGTTTGCTCTGGCGGTAACTTTAATTTCATGTCCACAAATGTTTTTGAATCTCTGAACAGATGGGCCATCTGTATAGTGTCTAGCAGTCGACCATAGCAATAGATTTGACTGTTTAGAATAAAAATAAAAGTTAAAAAAAAATTTTTTTTTACATTCATTTTATGTTCTTTATCTTCTAATTGTTAAAAGACTTGTGTAAAGACTTTTTTTACACCCTACACCACTTGGGATACAATGGCAGATTAAGGTTGTGTGGATGTAAGCAACATTCAAAAGGACTTGAGATAGACCCACCTTTTAATGATACCAATCGGTTAAAAATCACTTTCTGATTTAATTTAAGCGTGTCTATCCGTCTGTCTGTTTTACATTCTTGTGTTCAACTTACAGGTGGAAGTATTTCGATGAAATTCGATACACCGACTTGCTTTAGCTCAAGAGTGAAAGCTACTGAAAATGGTTCGGATCAGACCACTTCTTCGAGCACTCACCATATAACGCCTTTTTTTTGAAAGCTTATTATATTAATAACAGTATTAAGGGAAGTGGTGTAGGGTATTTACTACCTGTTTGTTTACTTGTTTGTTTGTTTGTAATGTTAATAAGTATTTTAGGCTCTACCATTTTTAAAATGGAATATAAAAATAGAAAACAACGGAAACAGGTGATCGGAAATGCGGAGCTTCGCATTGTTGTGATGAAAATGAATTGCACATAAAGTTAATGCAGGCATTAGAGAACGCAGAAAGTGAGCTACACAATTTAGGGAACAGTGCTTTCAGTAGCAAATTGCAAGCAATATGTTCGTGGCGAAGGTAGGCTTCAGCTGCGCCGGCGCTATAGATGGCAAGGTATGGTGTTGGTGCACCTTTTCGGAAGGATTAAAAAGAGTAATTGTGTTACTTTATTGTGTACTTTTTGTTTGTTTTCCATTATATTCTATTCTTATGTAGCTCTGTAAACGAAACTTTCGCGGTCATTTGATTTCACTGCAAGCAACACTTAAAATACGATACAAGGTAGATGGTATTAAAATTCTTTTCCAAATCACAAAAGTCTCTTCAGGATAAAAATATGAAAGTCTGTCTGTAAAAAAGGGTGTGAAATTATATTTAAATATAACTAGCAAAGACACAAACCAAAATATTTTACAGAGCTCTGTTAAGCTCTGAACAGAATTCTATAAAACGAAGTCTCAGAGGGATTTAAGTCAAAATTTAGTTAAAATAAAACTTTTGGAAAATTTTTTTACAAAATTTAATAAACAGAACATGTATTCATGTAAGTTAATTAATATTTCAAAAGTCAGTATTTTTACACTATTTCGTAAATAAGGTTGATAAAGCGAAAGTCTGCGTACCTACTGTACTTACTAGAGCGTATGTGCTGCAAGCACTTATATCGTTGCAAGTACTTATATTAATGTCTTTATTTTCCTAGTTGCGCAGACAGCCAAAGAGACGGACACGTTTAGGTGCATTTCAAAGTTGAAACTGTCCAAAAATTTATATGGTTTAGGGGATCTTTGAAGCTTGTTTCCGCGCTTGATGAAAGTTTTGAGAAAAAATTTTATTTTGATATACTATAACATTGGGTAGAAAAATGCGGTTGAAAGTGCTGTACATTTATCTGCTATAGTTTATTCGTAGTGAGCAAAAAAAGGAATTTTTGCACAGTTTAAAAAAATAGGAGAGTTTTTTTATAACAGTCCTTAAGTGTAAAGTAAAGTGTCAACGACTGCACAATTTAGCGCTGAAGTAGATTCCAAGAACCTTTTCACAAAATAAACGTAACGGTGTCGCAGTGGCACTAAATTTAGAAATACCAATTGCTATGATCCTTTCGCTTATGTTGCTATCTCCGATGGCCGAACTATTTGTCAGATGGTTCTGAAGGGCAAAAAAATGTACATAATCTTTTTTTGGCAAAGATTTAATGCTTTTTATATTCCACACCACTTATGTCTGATATTCTTTGCAAATTGGATGCTCTCAAGACCATGGCCCGTTGGTTACAAAAGTGTAGACAACTTATGGTACAAAGTATATTGATTTTGTGCCGGCGTACATGACAGGCAGAAAGGTTTAAGATAGACTCCTATTTTATTATATCGACCGATTCAGAAAATTATTCTAAGTCTGTCTCTCCGTCTGATGTCTGTCCATGTAAATTTGTGTTCAAGCTGCGACACGCAATTCTTGAGATATTTCGATGAAATTTGGTACAGGGACGTGTTTTGACCCAAGCACGTACGCTTTCGAGAATGGTACGGATCGGCCCACTTTTTCGACCAACCCCTATATAACGCCCTATTTTAAGAAGTCGTTATGAGGAAACAAATTGCAATTTTCAACATTTCTCGGGCATTCCAAATTGGTATGCAAACTTTGGACCGGCTGTGGCAACTTTTTGATCCCTTCCATATAACGAAAACTGAAGTTCACACGACACAACGGCATAATTTTCATTGCTCCATGAAGAATACTTTGGATCCTACCCTAATAAGGATTTCCACGAAAATTGATCTTCTGTAGAGCCGAAAAGTCCAAGTTTTAATATGTGGTGATGAAGATTGATCCACAATATTAATTTCATATAAAAATGAACTTTACAAAATTTGGATTTTTGGATCCTGTTCTATGTAAGGATTAAACCTGTACTACATTAGCTTGCCTTTTGGACTCGCTTCTACATAAATACGCACATCAACAGTATGCTTTTATTTAGGACCAAAATATATTTTTGTGTTCTATAACAAGAATAAGAATTGTGTTAGATAGCTTTGCGTAGGGTATTTAATGGCCGGCCTTGCCTGACTATAATGCTCTTACTTGTGTAGTGGGCAAAGTGATGTAGGGTATTTAACGCCCGACTATGATATCCTTACTTGTTTTAATTGCAAGATTTCGTAATTCTTTTAGCATAAAAATAAAGGTTTGTAGGGAATTCAATGCAGCACAAAAGTAAAGAATTAGTAAGTTATTTATTTAATACTGTATACTGTCGTTATTCTTATACATATCGTTTTCGGAAAGCCTTCTTTATAATGTGTACGACGTGTAAGGGCAAGACCATAAGGAAGGCAGCAGAGGCAAAAGGCAGAATTGTATTATTTGTTAATAAAAGGACTGGAAAGTACTGCCCACGTTTGTTAGTCGTTTATCAACTCATTGTGTACTTCAAAGTCGTGCAAAAGACATTTTAAACAGAGAGTGACTTGTTTACCCGTAAATAATGAAATCTTAAATTGATCTTGCAAGTTATGATGAAATGGCCAGCCAGCTGTCAAGAGAGGTTCATATGCGGCATTTTTCTACGTTCATGTTCAGTAATTTCGAACTTTCCGACTCATGCCGATCAGGAAGACCAATAACTTTGGACAATGGCATGTTATGGACGGAAATGAAAAACAAACAATCGAAGAGCTGCCAAACACTCTTAACCAACTTTTGTCGACCACCCAAGAACATTTGCAGCAAATTGGTAAAGAGGGCCGAACAGATGTTTATGTTCCGCACAATCTGTTCGAATAAAGTAAAGCTAACTGATCCATGACATGCAACTCATTGCTTCAGCGGTACAATGCATACGCACTTTTTTACCGCTTGCTCACAGGAGATGAAAAATGGCTTCGCTATGATAATCCAAACTGGAAAAGGCAATGATTCTCTCCGAATAAGCCCGGTTTACACCCCAAAAAGGCACTTTTTTGTGTTTGGTGATATATTCGCGAGATCATTCATTTTAAAATGCTGAACTGTGAACACTTGGAACAATTGTGAACTTGTGAACAATTGGATCGACTAAATGAATTTTTAATTTAAAAGTGCCCAGCGATTGTCAATTGAAGAAAATGTGTGTAAAAATTAATGTATTGGAATGGGGCGTATTGCCTCATTCCCTATACTCGACCAATATTCCGCCACTCGATTTTTCTTTTTTCCGATTGACACAACATTTTCTAAGTAGCAACATATTTGAAAGTTTGGTTGATGTGCACAATGCCACCGCCACGTATTTTGCTCCTAAACCAATTAACTTTTATTGCACACACAAATGGTGGGAGGGTGTTGACAAAGAGGATGACTGCGTTATTGATGCACAATAAGAACTTTTTTAAAAACTTATCTGTTGGAATTTAATGTAAAAAAAGCGACATTAGTTTCTGGCCCCCCTAATATATTGTGCAACACATTAGCTTGAGAAAATTTTGTTTTTGATTTCACCACTTCTTGCATTGTCCGGGAGTATGCGTCAGAAAACTGAGAAAATGTTCGTGCTTTTGACAAGCATAGTATTCTGCTGATGCAAACCTGTGTGCCCAGCGGCTATCAATTATAATCATGAAGTTTGAAAGTGGACAACATCCGCCTATAAAAGATTAAAAAATCCACAGCATATAATAAGAAATTGGGTATGAATCAAAATTCCATAGAAGACTTGAAAAGTCTCAGGTCAACGAGTATTATGCAAGAGTAGCGTCCAATTCATTGGGACTAAAGACGTAAAATTGTGAGAGAAGAGTTAGCAACTCAAAGATTGGTATTTTGGAAGGATTTCATTTTAAGGCTCTTCGTCTAATTGGTTATGCGCGGTGGTTCATTTGGAATGAAACTATTCCCCTACTAACCCCTACTTTCCATACGTTAAAAACACAATTTAACGTAGAAAATAAAGAAAAGTAAAAACGCCATAGCGGCCCATTGCCCACCCCTAAAATACTTTACACCACTTTGCTTAATACAGTTATTCACATAATCACATTTCAAAACAAACGTTATATGGGAAGTAGTCGAACAAATGGTCCCATCTGAATCGTTTATTTTCAGTCAAAAGTAAATTTCATCAAACTATTGCAAAAATTTCACAAGAACAAGAAAACAGCACGACAGAGAAAAACGGACAGACGGAGAAACAAACTTGGATCGATTCAGAAAATGAATCGGAGTTGATTGATACAATAAAAGCTGGATCTATCTCAGATTTTTCTTGATGTCGCTTGCATCCGGACAAACTTAGCATACTCTTATCCCGCAACTGACATATCGTCCGATCTGACCCATTCTCAATAGTGTTCATCTTTGGGCCAAAGCACGTTAGTATAACAAATTTCATACCTGTAGCTTAAACACAACAAAGGATAGACATGCTTGGGTCGATTCAAGAAGTGATTCTGAATCGATGGGTCTATCTATCTATCTAATGTAGTGTTTTATCACAAGTGGGCAAGTGATGTAACATATGAGAATTGGTTTGAGGTCTGAGGAAATCTTGGATTTATGGAAATAAACTCAAAGGTCACAAGTCAGATTTTTAGAACATAGATTGCAGGGGTAACAGAGAGAGAGGGAGAGACAGAGAGAGGGAGAGAGAGAGAGAGAGAGATCACTCACATCTCTTTTTGCATTAGTACGCGACAAATCCAAAAGAACATATATTGGTATGTAAAGCATTTTTCACATTCTGCAGAATTTCGATGTCGGGGTCTTTCTAATGCGTGTGTGTATACGTACAACATAGAATATATAGAAGAAATGAATAAAAAGGCATTTAAGTGCATTTCATGCAATTGATAGTCACAGTTGATTACAGTTCCGTAGAAAACCTTGACCGTTGTTTCATTTCGATATGTTTTCACAATGCTTGCGGCTTCTGTTTTCACTCTTTTTGCACATTATTTATGTTTGTATGGCCTTTATTTTTAATTTGATTTCATTATAATTGTTCTGTTTTTCATTTACATTTGATTTTTCTCACATTTCACTTACCAGGCTGGAATATCTTTTGTAATATTTGTATATGATCGTAAGGACGTGCTGTTGATGTTTATATTTCGTGCGGAAATTGTTTGCAACAATAAAGTCGGTATTAACAGCAGTCTCAGTGACAGTCCATGATTTGGAAACATTTCACGTTTTGTTTAATATTTATTCTAATATTTTTTCTAATTTATTTTGATTAGTTTTCTTATTTTATATAATATTTTTTTTTCTCTTTTTTTCTTTTTATTCTTTGTACTTAATATGTTTGAGGTTTAGTTGATTTGTTGTGTGTTTATAAAATTTTTTTTTTTTTTTTTCTTTTTCTAAATATGCGAATTTATTTACCGCTTCCAGCAACTGACAGCAGCGGTCAGTCGTGTAATATGTACTTACAAGTAAGTGAAATATTTTCAGGGTTTATATAGATGCTCGTATATATAATGCATGTATGTGTGTGCGCATGTTTGGATGTATGTACGTGTATGCCTATGCATATATTCTTGCGTTTGTTCGTATGTGGAAGCATTGGTTTACGACGGAGTTTAAGATTAATCTTGCACATCAGTGATAAGAAATTCATACTAACAGACTACGCCGCTAATACCTCTCTACTATTACTACTGCTACTACTACTACTACTACCGTTCGCAATATCAACAATAAAGTAGTAATTGTGACAGTTTTGCACAAATACTTGCATACGCGTGTGAATTGTGTTTTATAAATAGCATAAGTGGGTGAATTTTGTTTTTTGCATATGTATTTTGTATACATGTATTAATGTATGTATTTTATATATGCACATGCAAATGCAAAGCACGCACGTGCACTTGAACGCTATTTGCGCTATGGATTTGAAAAGCGCAGGGAGCACTAAAGTCGCGTTTTCATCACCACACCATGATGCTGTCAAAGCAAGTGAAAACATTATAGTTGGGCTAAGCTGACTATTAAATACTCTACACCGCATTGTCTAAGACAATTCGTATTTTTGCCATAGAATACAAAAATTACACCTTGCTTTTATATGAACTTGCTATTCCGGAATTTTAGCATATATGGAATTTACATTCAAAATTTGGATCTCTGCGAAAAAAGACTTACTTTCCGTAAGAACGGTTACGCCCTATAATTTGAAAAATTCAACACAGTTTATTTTTATATCAATCAATTTTCATCATAGAACTCATGCTTTTCTACTCTACAAAGCAAAAATTGTTGTGAAAAGCCTTATATAGGGTGGGATCCAAAAATAGGCGTAGACGTTCTAAATCTTTATATCATATATCAATACTATCATCGGTAAATTTTCCTCATAACATTTTAAAACTTAAGCTTTTCTGGCCTACAAAACAAACATTTTAGTTAAAATGCTTACATAGGATAGGGTCCATAAAATAGGCCGAGATGGA
>KK502674.1:230576-256755 GCA_000688735.1 Glossina austeni
TAATTTTTTTTACCTTAAATTAGTGTTATGGTCTAATTTTCATCATAAAGCATTGAAAATTAGAGCTTTTTGCCAAATGAACTTCAGTTCAGAGGGGCTTCAAAAAAATAGCTCCAGCCTGTCCAAAGTTTTCACATCAATTTAGAATGCCGAAATACTATTACTAAGAGAAATTTTAAAAATTGTAGTCCTTTCCATACACTTCAAAATAGGCTGTTAAAGAGTGTACCGATCCCAACCAAATTTTCAATAGCGTTCGTCCTTCGTCGTCAAAGCCCGTTAGTGTACCAACTTTCATCAAAATGTCTCAAAAATCGGGATATGTAGCTTGGGGACAAATTTACATGGGCGGATATCAGACGGACAGACGTACAGATAGACTTAGATCAATGCAGAAAATGATTCTGAAGCGATCGGCATAATGAAAGGTGGATCTATCTCAAAACCTTCCGCGTGTTACATACGTCCGCACAAACTTAATATACCCTGCACCATAAATGGTGTAGGGTATAATTTATTGAATTCCCTAATTCACAGTCTTTGTGCGTCTTTTGAAATGCGCTCGATAAACTGTAGTAAGAGTTTTTCATTTAATTTTGTAACTCGCCAAAGTCTCTTTCTCTTAATCATGATTTTTCGGATTTTCCTCAATTTTTTTTTTGCAGTCGGAAGATTACAATTTCCCTTGAGGGAGGAGGTCCATTTTTCTCTCACTAATAATGAAATTCTAGCTTTTTTTAATCAGCGATGTCTTAAAGAAAAAAAAGACCTTGTTGAGCATCGTATCAGACGCATACGTTTTTCTTTGAGGGAGCAAACCTCTTTAATATGCCTTTAAATATGTCATCAATTTTGGAGCAAATTGAGAGAATTCTTCACCTCCTTGTCGAGCTAAAGCATTTAGACATAATATATCATAGGATTCATAAAAGAATCATTTTATTGAAAACGAAAATGATAAAAGAACCTCTACAACCAGAGTAAATATTCTCCTGGTTCTAAAAATTAAGACGTTGGCTTCCAAAATACCAAAAATATTGAAATTGGATCAAATATGCAAATTTTTGGCTTCTCAACTTCTCCCTAAACCAACTCGTTTGCAATTTATTTAAGCCTTATTTACGCTAAAAAGATCGCGAAAGATGTACTAAGCTGGTCAATTTTACACCCTACACCGCTTGCGATACAACGCTATATTAAGTTTGTGGGGATGTATGCAACACCCAGCAGGATTTGAGATATTTTTTTATATCGATCAATCCAAAATCACTTTGTGCATCGAGTTAAGATTATCTGTCTGTCCGTCTACCTTGTTCTCTAGTGTTGCAGGTTGCAATTTTTGAGATATTTGGTACAACGACTTATTTTGGTCCAAGGACGAAGACTATCGCAAATGAGTCCGATCGGACCACTTCCCATATGACACCGTATTTCGAAAGTGGTTATATGAAAAACTGTATTAGCGAAGTAGTGTAGGGCGGACCCTGCCCCACTATAATGTTTTATTTGTTTATTTTTAATATGACTAAAAAGATTTATTTACAGTTGGTTTCGATTTACACGATCGTCCACACAAAAATGTTCATTTCTATCATACAGTGTGTTATGGGGAATCGATATTCCCTGTAAAGTGGACAATAAGTGTAGTTTGCATAGTCCATTCAGTTCTTATGGAGCTGCTAAGCAAGGCACGCTGTTAATTGGATCACAAGCAGTCCTTACGGGATTACATGAAGCTTTGAAAAATTCTACTTTTTTTCATTTCTTTTATGGTTTCATCTACATCTAGGTGTGCGACGTGTCACCAACATTTTCCCACATTTTTAAGTCCACTGGAGTAAACTCTATCAATCGAAAAAGAACTCAAGAGGAGGGGGAACATTTGGAAATTCCGGTCATAGTAGATGCGACTGAGTAGTTTGAGAGGGACGTTGTAGAGGCATCAAATTTTCTAAGAACTGCATTTTTGAAATCGGTGGACATGATCTCTTCACAACGAGCGCAGCGGTCTTATTGTCCTACTTACTTTTTCGAGAAAGGATTCACTAGTGATTGCAAGAATTGTTTTTTTTTTTGTTTTCCTTTGATCATGCAGGGCAGGTCTTAACAGAAATTGTACCTCTTTTCGTGCAAAACTATCAAAATTCAAATTTCAATATTTCCTAAACTACGGTCACCTACTAACATAACATATTTGATTTTTATACCCACCACTGAAGGGTAGGTAGGTACAAAATATATCATTATTTAATAAAGAAAAAATTAAAACTAATTACACTTTCTTATCTTCTTCGAAACCCATACATATAGCCCTTCAATTACTACCAATCCGCTAATACGGAAATGTCACAGCGTATTTAACAGTAAATTGGGCAGCACTTTAAAGAAAACCTTGAAAGTATTGCACGCTAAGAATTACTATAATTATGGTATAATCGTTATCTTTAATGCCAATTAAATGTTTCAGTGATTTTCAAACTTCTCTACTCTTTTTAAGGGTATTTTGAGGACATTTATTAAGGATACAAAGATGTTAAATAGTAGTACAAGATTAATCTTCACGTTGTTGTCTTCTTCCGTTTATCTGTTATAATAAGATTCAGTGAAGCAGCATAAGTGAGTTCGTTGCGGCCGTTGGCTGAAGGGCATTGCTTAGCAAATGCTCATGCCTTGGATGGGACAAGACTTTCCAAAACAAAACACGTAGAAAACCGGGACATGGTCCAACATTAGATACTCTACATCAGTTCGCTTAATACAGTTAATCGAATAATGACTTTTCAAATATGTGGTCCCGATCCGAAACGCTATTGAAGTTGGACGTCCACAAAATTTCATCAATATATACCAAGAAATGTGACTTGTAGGTTGGCCGCTAGATAAGAAGACAGACAGACGGACAGCCAAGCTTAGATTCCGATTTAGCAAATGATTCTGAATCGATCCATGTAATGAAAGGTAGGCCTATCTCAAGTTCTTCTCTGCACAAGCATTATTTACTTTTTTACCAAACGAGGTGTAGGACCTAGAAAGCAATCTGATTGGCTCATTAGTATCCATACTTCCAAACAATGATTGATTAAACCCTAACTGAGAACATATATTTTTATCAAATTTTACTTACGATTGCTCGACGTCTGGTTGTATTCTAGAAGAGTGTAAAGGAAAATCTTCAATTTAATTGAAATTCGACAAAATTAAATGAAATTATTAAAGAGATGCTAAAGTGTTGATATTTGCAATGTTTGTTTATTGTATGTAGCGCAGAAGCCGAAAACAAACTGTAGAAAGATCGGTAACTACATAAATATGTCTGCGTAATACATTTAAGGTTTCAAACATATTAACAAAAGTAGGTTCTTTTATACCCATCACCGAAGGATGACCGATATATCCATTTTGTTAAAACGCTTGCAACGGGCAGAAGGAAGCATCAGACACCACATAAAGTATATATATTCTTGATCAGCAAACAAATTTTAAATTTTTTAAGCATGTCCGTCCGTATGTCCGGGTAATGCCTGTTGTAAACATTCTCCTGACCACAAAAACCAGGCGATCGACTTCAAATTTGGCAGAAACATTGGAAGCTCTTGTACGCAAGTTGGTATTGAAAACGGGCTAAATCGTTGGAAGAATGCGCCCTGAGCGCTACGTAAGCTGAGAACACCTCTGTTTTTCAAAAATTGACCTTTTGCTCATTACTCGTAAACTATAGCAAATAAACGTACAAAAATTTTAACGCATATTCTATGGGCCATGCTGTAGCACATGCGCGAAATTTGGAAAAATTGAACACGGCTACCCAATATATAGTGTAGTAGAATATTTAATTGTCTTTTTAATACCTTTATAATGCATAGAAACGAGCCTCAAAAACCCGATAAGGTATACAAATTCTTGGCCGGCTTCAAATGTGGAATGCACGTAAACATATCCCCCTGTTCGTCTGTCCATCTCTCTGTCTGCTCAGCTTTGTAGTATCTCCCGTTAGTGAAAATGAAGATATCGCCTACAAACTTGCAAAAGATTTTGGAATTGACCTAAACTTTTCGAAGGACACGCGTGCTACGCCCACAGGCCCATACGATAAAAACTTTTATTTTGAAAATAGAAAAAATCAGTTGCGCCCACTTCATATTATAGAACATGAAAATTTTGTTCTTTTACTTCATTTGTCTTCTTTTGTCTGGCTGACGGTGGCGGGTATAAAAGATTCGGTCCCGACCGAATTTAATTTTCTTACTTGTTCTCCTTCCCTATGTGTCAAGTGCTTGTTATGCGCAACACACAGTTACATTGCACTTGTACGACAATGAGATGTTCCTGTTTTTAAAAATATTTTTGTGTTAATTTCTTTCAACGAAGGCAACGTAAGTAACACTGACTTATAAAGAAATAGTTGAAAGCCCAAAATATTATTAGCTTGGGAGAAACGCATTGCCGCGTAATTGGTGTAAATTTGGAAATCAATTTAGAAAAAGAACAACAAGTGTAGTTTTTTTGCACCCACCATGAAAGGATGGGGTATCTTCGATTTGGCCTTTCGTCTCCCATGAGACGTATCAAAGACAAACAGTAAACCAATATCTTATTGATTCTCAAGAAATTTTAAGTCGATTTGGCTGGTCTTGTCAATCTGTTCATCTAACCGAAGTTTATTATATGAACCTTTGATTCATTCGACTATTGTGAAGACTATGGTTAAGACTAAAGTCATAAAGCACTAGCATCTAGGGCTTTCGGCTTTATTTTTATTTTTTTTTTATTAATATTATTATTATTATTATTATTATTATTATTAAAAACTTTACCATACTTGAAATTGGAACCCACGACCATTGAATTGCTAGTCGACACTCTTGCCTACTCGGTCACTCAGGCGGATTTTTTTTTGAGGGAAAATATGAAAACGATTGCTTAATAAATAAAAATAGAAGATAAACAAATCGTCTTCAAACATATAACACCATCTAGTTTTATTCACATTTTCATAAACAATGGTCACCTTTGCCTTTCGTCGGGTGCATTTGATTCCCATGCGCTTTTTCACCCTTTTAAGCAAAAACTTGTGTGTTTTTAAAACTAATTCTCTAGTAAAGCCCTGAGAGGATATTGCTGAATGTACTAAAGCCACTGGCCACTCGCTTATTAACTTTGAAATAGGACTTAAAAATCGCTGCAAATTATCGCATATCGCTTACTGACAGTGGCATTAAAATGCTCAATAAGTGTCAAAATTTCTTAGATAAAATACGGAGTTCAGGATGTGAAATTTAATTAAACCAAAAATAATAGTTTGCCTTTTACTTTCCTTGTCCCGCGTTGATTGTAATCTCCTCTGATTTCGGTCTATGAGTGTACCTAGTATTCCCGGCGTGATGGCGATACAATTTGTTATCGTAATTACATTAGCGACGGACATAAATGAATTGAAGAAATTCAATTTGCAGCTCCCCCGATGCTTATGAAACTGTTAACGAGCTAATTATTTGCTAATAAATCATTTATATTGAACTGAGATATCTGACCTTTCAATGACATTGGAAATTTTAAATAAATCGCAAGAACGCAAAACAAAAAAAAATTGATTACGAATTCGTTGAGTTAACTACGTTTTTAAATCATTACTATTGAGAGTAATTTCTGTTTCACTTAAACTCATTCGCGGAAGTAAACAAATCACTAACCAACTACGAGGTTCGTGCAAAAAAATTCACAGAAATTTCAAATTCGCTAATCGATCGCTAGTAACAAGTCAAGCAATCAATTTAGCTAAACTTAAACACAGCTGACAGAGAAGTCATCAATAGAGACATCAAAAAAAAAAAAAATGTAAATAGCGCGTATTCGACTTGTGATGTAACTCTTTTAACCCACTCACTGCCAAGCAAATTTTGAGCTTCTGGCCCTGGGTGCCAAGATGTTTTTTTAAAGAAAAACACTGAGTGGCCGAGTAGGCACAGAGTCTCGACCAACAACTCAATGGTCGCAGAGTCAAATCTCTCGCTAAATTAATAACAAAAATAACATAACCCATCCACTGCCAGCTACGAGATATCTCGTAAGTTACGTACGTAACAAAACAGCCGGTTACAAGGTATCTCGTAGTTTGAGCTACAAATTTAATTTGTAAGCGAATATGTTATGTTGTTGCTGTTTGAGTTACCTAGTTATTGCTAGGAAGGATCAATGTAAAAAATACTTATGTGTATCACAAGTCGAATAAAATACATATATATATATATATATATATATATCAAATAATCAATCTAAACTTGATTGAGCGTAAATTACATAATATGTCGTAGCACATAGCCTATCGCGTGTAATCATCATATTTGTATAAAACTTGGCAGCAGTTCTTTACTAACTGGCCAACGGAAAAACTCTGTCTGCATGATTCGCTTTATTCTTTTATGGTTTCCCAATAATTATGGGTGAGTTTTTGGAGAGCGTTTATTAAGAAAATCGTCCATCATTAAGGAAGAAGTAAAAATATATTATATGATGAATGGTTGATGCCATCGATGGAAGCCACATTTACTATTTCATTGCAGATTTTGGATGCTGTCTTGACGGGACTAATAAGGAAACATTTGACCTTCGATTTTGTTTTTGTATACAAAATTGTGAGATTATTATTATATCAGTAGGCGGATAGAGGGTTCATAAGATGCAAATCAAATTCACGAACATTATCCTACTCTTGCGAACTCTAACATATCAGTAGGAGGAGGAGGTAGAAAAATAATTCGGGGAAGTAATATCCCCATAATTGATAAAATCGAAAGCCAAAGGTAACTTCTCATCATGTGATTATCCCCCATGTCATTGTGGCACTTATATGCGTTGAGCTTTTTCATTAAACCTCGTACCCTTCAATATGTTCGTGTGTAAACTTTTGAATAAAGTTAAAGGTGATTTTATTACAAAAAAGTGTATTTAAATAGATTTTTAATGTCATGTTTTCAATTTTAGCGAATTAAAATTCTGAAAGTGACATTAACAGCGAAATGTGATACACGTACATAGTATGAATAGCGGAGGTACAATAGCTTCTTAGTTCATTAATTCTTTTTTTTCTTTTTTTTTTCTTTTTTGATATATACGATAAGAGGGAATATCGTTCGATTGTCTAGAGAATCTATACGCATTGTGTGTGTGTAAGTGAAAATCATAATAACAAATTGGACTTTGGTAGAAGAGAACGAAGATAAGGAAGGAAGGGTTCTCTAAAATTAAAGGTCCTAGGGAAAGCGCACGAATGTAGGCTTGAAAAGCTTAAATGGTGACTCTTGCAGGAGTTCATAGTAATTAGCCATTAATCCCTGAGGAAATTTACCAAAGTCAAGTGCAGCTGAATACATCTCTTCTAGTATTTTTAACGGACCTCAGCCATTGCTCTTTGGAAATCTAATGCGCAGCATTCTTTTCTTCTTGTTCTGAACAACACAACAACAAGTTTTGTTTTATTGCTATTTTTTTTTTTTAAGTAAATACGTGTGCATTAAATTTATTAATATATTAACTTTCAAATTCAAGGTTCGAAATAAGTAAAAATGAAATGAAAAAATGAATGAGAAAAAAATGAGAAAAAAAATTCAACCAGAACCAGAAAACATTTGTTATATATACTGGTCGATTAATTTAACAGGTGAATGCAGTAAATCGCTAAGGAATTGATTTTAATTTATTTGTTTTTTTTTTTTTTTTCTATGTAAGGAATTCATTATCTCTGCATAAATTGCTCTATATCGTGACCAATGGAATTGCAGTAACGTGATCTTAACGGAACAAACTAATAAGTAAACGAGAAATGCTTTACTATCGGCTTAAGACGAATCTCTTAGTACCCATTATTTACTGATTACATCAGTACATCCTATAGCACCAATGGTGTCGTAAGCTTATGGGGATCGAATGGCTCCGTCTTTTGTGGATGGTAGCGTCTTTTGTGGATTCAACCAATAGGTTGCAATTTTTAAGATATTCCGAGTACACTTTAGTACGTGGTTTGACTGAACGACGAACGCTATTGGAAATGGCATGGATCGAAATACTTTTTCGACCGCTCAACATATGAGGACTTATTTTGAAAAGTTATTATTATATATTAAAAACTGTATTAAGCGAAGAAGTGGCGTAGGGTGTTTAATGATGCGTCGTGAGCCACTATAATGTTTTTTGCTGTGAACTGCATCACGTTATTTTCTTTATCTTGTAAAAGCCGTTACATGAAAAATCCACGAGTACTCGTCTTTCGACATAGAAATTTGCTGCGGAAAATTTGGATCTTATGGCTCACCGCTGTTCCATTTAAAGTCAGCTTTCTTTCGTAAAGCAAAGAATTCCCATTTTTATGTTTTATTATGAGAAAATTAACCCTTCAGAGTCATTTGACGTAATACTTAATTGTATCAAATTGGAGCCACTCAGGTATATTTTTTGAATAACAGACCGAGTCCCTATAAGGCTTCTCACGAAAAATAAGCCTTTTTTTGCAACTTGATGACGAGATTAATAAAATTTTAGAAAACAGAATTTTGTCAAATTTTGATCAAATCACTCTACGTTTACGGCCCACTCTCTTATAGGCGTTTGCATGAAAATTGTGCCTTCACAAGATGTCAAAACAAATAAATTTATTGTTCGGGCGGCTTGATTCTAGAATGCGTCCTCAATGACTTCTTCAATGTCTTGAAGAGAAAATTGGCCTTATTCTTGAACCCTTGAAGTCCATCGATACTGGCAGTTGAAGCTTAGTTTAGTAGTGAAGGTTAGTATTCGATAAGTCTTAGTTCTTTTTATATTGACCTATGGCTTTATAGTTGCGAATTTAAATAATCATAAATAAGTGAACGAATGGATATTAGGCGAAGTGTTGTGGGGTATTTGATGTGTGGCGTTGCCCCAAATATAATATTTTTCTTTATTTTGTTTCTTTTATTTTTTAATGAATATTACACGAAATTGCGAAGAATATATGTAATCGTGTCGTGACATTAAGACGCTGCAACAATCGTAACGTTCCATGTAATGGTAAATATCCATAACGCCAGCACTCTCCATATAAAGGGTACCGTCGTATGTAAATCTACGAGTATACACCATGGGCACTAACATACGAGTATGAAATGTAGATTTATTAGCATAGAATATGTCTTCTAGAGTATGTCACCTCTGCTATTGGATTGAAATCTACATCCAGTGTACATCTTCGATAGCTGTGAGACTGCGATTCGCTTTAACTACGGCCCTCAGTGTGTCTATACATAATTGAAATATTCGTGGTCCAGATGTTTAGAGGTATAAATTTTGGACCTGTGTAGAACCAAGTGCAGCGAAGAGACAAAATAAATAAGTGCAGCCTCACCAAAGAAAAGCAGTGCAAAACCCGAAAAGGAAAAGTCGCCCGCGCATAGCGAATGACTATTCTTCAAGAAAGGTGTTCGCCGTCAGAACAATCCTCCCATTATATAAAGGTATCCCCCAACACTCGTAATATTCTTATTTCAAGTCCAATATAGATGAACAGTACCCTTTTTTTCCCCTCTTCTGTGTATAATAAACACTATCGTACCTGCTCCTATACGAGACATCCCCCTTAGTACTTCATCATCTGATCATAAAACAAAAAGAGGTAGGGTAAAAAAGGAATACAGAATGGCTCTCCAAAAGAATATCTCTGCCACCGGCATACTTTAAACTCTTATTGCATTATTTTTCATAACGAATGAAACCTTTGCAACTTCACTTTCAACTGTCTTTGTTGGTCTTTAGAAGAGAACTGAGCTTAACGCCTTCATATGATTTCCAAAATCAATTTATATTACAGACGTATGTGTGTATGATTTTCCAAAATTTTTTCTTTGATTCAGAACGAAAACAACTGGAACTTCATATAATTGTTCTTTGATTCTGAATTATTTACTACGTTTTAGTGAAAAGAATTTCAAAAGTTTTAAATAATTAATGTATGGATTAAATTCGATCAAACAAATTATGGGATGTTCATTATCACACACTATATAGGCATTTTTTTTTTTTACCCACCACCGAAGGTTGAGGGTATATTCATTTTGTCAAAACGCTTGCAACGCCCAGAAGGAAGCAACACAAAGTATAAGCATGTCCGTCTGTCTGTCTGCCCGTCTGGGTAATGTTTGTTGTAAATAAGAGATTCCAATGTTTCTGCCAACGTTTTAGTTGATAGCTTCGTTTTTGCGGCCAGTAAAATATTTACAACCCTCATTACACCGACGGACAGGCGGACATGCTTAAACCGATTCCGAATCTAATGCTAGTTAATTAAGAATGCATATAAGGTGAAGCTTTGCAAACATTTTGACAAAATGAATATATCCCCGTCCTTTGGTGCTGGGTCTAAAAAATCTTCTGAAAACACTCGTTTGGTGATAAGTAATTTATTATACTCTAGAGGGTATGCGTTATGGTTGTAAATTATTCGTATGGCATAAAGTATTCGTACTCTTGATTTTGCATGAAAAATGGGATCGATTTAGTCATAGTTTTTGATTATCATCTGTCTTTATATAAATATTTACAAACTTTCATACACTCTGTGTTATTGTAATTTTACCTCTGATGCACAATAATATTTAAAGAAATTTCCCGGAATAGCTGCAAGTATTACTTTGCGATGTTTGTTTATTGCTTTCATAATCGGAATGATCTTCGGAAACAAATAGAAATTTTGAATTGCATTTACTATCTCTCTTACTAGAGGAGGGCAATACCCAGTAATGATTCAACTCTTATCGCATTTTTATTCGAATAGCGCCCACAAAAGTAATTAACCTCATCTAATATAATCTAATAATAATGTGAACTTTTACTTGTTTACATGGCCCTAAAGAAATCTCATATTTTTGTTTCACTTAAGAAGAAACAGACACAAGCAAGAGTGTGTGTTTCAAACGCTAGTTTCGTACCGACCATCCTACAAAAAACGCGATACCACCGATTTTGATATTAGCCAATAACAATAATCACATTACTCTCCGGATCGTATATAGTTATACTCGATTATAGGTTTAAAATCTTCGATGGAATCCTCACTACCTCTAATCTTAAGTAAACTAAGATGAAACTCACCATTATTTATGGATTGCAGACGTTTTATTAATCGTTTCGTTAGGGTCACCTTTTTTAATGATTATATTTTTAAACGCTTTTTTACAATTTCGTAATGTTGCGGTCATGAAAGAGGATGATTTTCCGTCTGTTAATCGCTATTGTCGGTCTTGTTTGCAACTATACATCGTCCAGTGCGTTCAGTTGGCGTCGGTAGATAGTTGCAGTAAGGGTTTCGTTCGGTTTTATGCAGCTCACAGTAAACTACACCTGGCAGATGTCACCGGAAGCACAGCCAAGAATATTACGCTTCGGTGTCGACGTGGATGACTCTTTCGGACTAACCCATGACTGTCTACGCTTGGTCATAATAGGCGACAGAAAACTTCTCTTTTTTTGTCCTGCAAGCAATGAAACCCCGATCGGTTTCGAACGGTTCGAAATCCCATATTCAGTCAATCCGTACGCTAGTCCTCCTATTGGATTTTTTCCATCGCGTGTAAACGTCTAAGCTGTTCGAAAGCTCTTTGAGAGTTTGCACTCTTCCTCCAATAAGTCTTGCAATTCATTGCCTTCGAACTTTTTCGGTCCTCCAGGCCGTTCTTTCTCATTGACTTAAAATTCACCACTTTTAAGCCGTTGAAACTAATGCCGACAATTGTGATACGGTAGAGCAGCATCCTCGTAAGCTTCAGGGTTTCGGCCGCAGATTTCTTCAAATCGAATAAACGAGGTAGTGAATGTGGAAAATGGCATTTTGAGCGTTCTATGATTAGCGTCTGAACGTGAGTGAATAACTCAGTAATAAATACTAAGTGGAAAAATATGATTTCAAGCAGAGAAAGATCAAAATTATCGAATTTGACTCTTCGCATTACTTTATCATTTTAGCCGATAGATGCCGCTGACTAAAATACATGCATGCACCTAATAAAAAGACCTTTTACTGGTAAATCACTTAATCCTTGTTCTATAAACTAGCCTAAGCAACCGTAACATTTAGCTCCGCCTTGTTGTCTCGAATTTTGTGATTTTGAGTGCATCCACCAAAGGTGAATAATAGATAATTGAAACAGAAAAAACGAAAATTTCAATTTTCGGCCCAAAGTCAAAGGATATTTAAAGTTTAATTCAGACAAAGAGAACTGGACAGGGATCCAGTCGATTCATACTATCACAAGGATTAGGAACATAAAGAAGTGCCCCGGTTTCGTTACACTTGGGGGGTGGTTTAAACTCGCCTTTGTCAAAGAATAAATTGCATGAGATGCGACTAAGATGCGAAATCGCAAGACGCGAAAAGAGTGTTGAAGCTAAGAAGAAGATTGTTAGAGGTAAGTCAAACACCGGTAAAGACATTGAGCACTTAAAGGGACAGTTTTCCTGCTGCTTTTTACAATGAACAGAAATTGTTTTCCTATACACATGGCACTCGTTCGAGAACGAGAGCAATGGCGAGAAACTAAAACAATTTTCGCGTCATAATCAGCTCAGGGTATTTCAACGGCTTATTTTGCAGAATTCTTTTAGAAGACGCACGCATTGTAAGTCGCATGACAAGTGAGCGCACAGTGCCTACAGAAGGAAGAATTTTAACTGAGAGACGATTTTTCCGGAACGGCGGTGCTCACTTCACTTTTGCAAGTAAACGTGGGTAGCAAACCGAAAAATTCTGTTGAAAGTGAAGAGAACACTTAGTTCTGAGTTGAATTAGGCGGCGATCTGCAGCATGCATTTTGGACATGCACGGCTTCGAATAGAATGATTTATTAGACAATCCGCTTAACGTTAGAAGACCTGCGTTTATTACGAATTACTTAAGACGGGCAAATTCACGTTCTGAGTGTCGACCAGAAGGACGGACAGCCAACCTTAAACCAATTCAGGAAATGTTTTTGTGCAGTAAGAGATGTGCGCATTTTGAGTCTCTCTGGGCAAACTTAACATGACTTGTATTGCTTGTATTATAAGTAAGTAACTACGTACAAAGTCGTGAAATTAAAACCGTTTCATGCCGGCACAAGCGCTTGAAATTTAATCTACATAACGGATTCTTCGTTTTATACTTTACTTCGGCAATCCAAACCTTTTTCTCAAAGCAGTTAAGTGTAAGTCCCTTATAAGTGGGCTCCATAAAATGCCTCAACACGCTTGCCGATCGCTGAAGGACTCGAATCGACTTCGTTGAGAGACCTATGAGATTTCTTGTGTATTTCGCTGAAGGACTCGACTCGACTTCCTTGAGAGACCTATGAGATTTCTTGTGTATTTCGCTGAAGGGCTCGACTCGACTTCATTGAGAGACCTATGAGATTTCTTGTGTATTTCGCTGAAGGACTCGACACGACTTCGTTCAGAGACCTATGAGATTTCTTGTGTATTTCGCTGAAGGATTCGACTCGACTTCATTGAGAGACCTATCAGATTTCTTGTGTATTTGAGTAATTTGAGTGTGGATTAAGAAAATTGTTCTTCTTTTCAATTGAACGTTGAGGGGAACTATATGTTAAATAGGTTAAGTGCGAGTAAGGACAAAAATGTCAAAAAATTCTTGTTAGTCGTGGTTGCAAAAAATTGTAAAAATACAAAAAAATGCTTATAATTGGCACTGAGCAACACCTTTGAATTCGTTTAAAGTGGTTCGTTAATATTTTTATTGTATTATTATATGCGTTATTATTGTGATTTAGTTGTTATTGTAAGTCGACAAAGTATGAGAAACATTTATGTACATCTATATAGACTTTGTTTTTCTATAGATTTTGTTTTAAACACACAAACAAATCAAAATGCTTTTATTGTTTCAAAAATTTTATTTATTTACGTGTTCTAAACTTTTTATGAAAATCTTTTCGTTTTCGTTTTCATTTGTTTTTTTTTTTTGAAAACGCGCCAATCTGTTGCCGCTAATAATGGTTAATTACATAAAGTTATGTGTGAAATAAGAAAAATTATAAAAAAAAAAAAAAAAAAACATATCTAATTAAAACAATAGTTTATAAAAGTTTTTTTGTTTGTTTTTTTGATTTATCATAGAAAACACGTGTGTATGAATTCCATTATGTACGAGTTAATTACGATTTTTTCGAAATTTTTTCTTTTTTTTTTTTGATCCGGTTAGCTGGTGTTTATCTTTTTTTTTTTTTACAGTTGCTTACTGTTTGAAGTGCGACGTGTAACTGAGTAACAATTTGCTGAATTTCAGTTAAATAAATGATCGTTTTGTCTACAGTAATAGTTATTTATTGTCGTGTATTTTGTCTCTCTTTTTCAACTTATAATGCACGTCAACAGCTGTTAAAACAAATCTCAACGATGATTAGATTATAGGAACATTTTTCAGGTATATGAAGATAAGAAACTTTTGAATATCCAATGTTTAGAATAAGAATTATAACAGTGGAGCATAAAAACTTTTCTTAACGCAATTATTAAATAATTTATTATATCCATTGACATTATTGGCGGTATATTCCCCAAATCCGCCTGAATGGCCGAGTAGGCAAGAGTCTAGACTAGCAATTCAATGGCCGTGGGTTCAAATCTCAAGTCCGGTAGAGTTTTTCATAATAATAATAATAATAATAATAAAAATAATAATAATATTAATAAAAAAATAAAAAAAAATAAAAATAAAGGCGAAAGCCCTAGATGCTAGTGCTTTAAGGCTTTAGTCTCAGAATTTATTCTCTGGCTAAATTTATGTAATAATAATAATATTCCCCAAAAGCTTGCAACACCCAGAACGGACCTTAGAAAGCCCCACAAACTATATACATTCTCGATCAGGCTCGAATTCTAAATCAATTTAAGCATGTCCGTCTGTCCGTATGTCTAATGTGTCCTGTAAAGGTTCTCGTGACCGCAAAAATGAAGGTATGAACTATAAATTTGGCAGAAACAGTGCAAGCTCTTGTACACAGGCTGGCATTACAAATAAACCAAATCATTCGAAGGACACGCCCACAGTACTACGTAAAATGAGAACACCTCAATTTTTCAGAAGGAATAAAAAAAAAATTGGTTTTTGCCCATCACTCTTCAACTAGAACAGACAAGTCCACAAAATTGTGTTCCATGGACATTCCAAGTTGACGACGCCTACCCAATATTGTAGTGTACCAAAATTAATCTTTTGTCATACCTTTATAACACACAGAAATAACTCTCAAAAACCGCATAAAGTATATAAATTCTTGGTCAGTTTTAAATTTAAAATGCACCTAAGCATGTTCGTCTGCCGAACTGTGCGGTATCTGTGGGAAACATTCTCCCGTTAGCGAAAATGACGAGACCGTCTACAAATTTGCAAAAAAAGTGACCTAAACTTTTCAAAGCACTCGCCTACAACGCTCACACGCCTCCACTTCATATTATAGAGCATGAAAATTTAGTTCTTTTATTTTTTTTAAGATCACGGTGAAGGATATAAAAGATTCGGTCAGGATCAAATTTAATTTTGCCTACTATTAGATGACTTTAAAGATGTCTTTCAAAGTGAAGAAATTTTATTTATATCATATTAAAGCATTGCTGACAAACAATATCTTGTATGTCAAGGTTTCCTCTAGTGTGTGTCAATAGGTTAAATTCCGCAGTACCCGCAGATGGCTCACATTGCAACTTGAAACGTGGACCAATGGTCCTTATGAAGTGAGGCAATCCTCATCGTGCAGAAGTCTCCACTAAGTGCCAGGGAAGAAGTCATCCGGCAAAGACGAAACCTATTAAGACTTTTTAATTCGCTTTCGATTTAGGGTAACCACAGCTGCCACGAAGCTACCCAAACAGCCATTGCCATATGCCACGCGATAGCATACATAAAAAGTGAGACTATTTCAAATTCTTGTAGGTGCTGCACACATCCGCACAAACCATAAATAGTGTAGGGTATCCATAAGTAAAAATAGTATATCCCCCTGGCGAGTCTTTGACATTTCCATATAAAGTTAAACGAGGGCGTGCCGGTTGACGGGTTGGCCCTATTTTACATTGGTCTTCTAAACAAATACAGTATAGTGTCTGTGTTTTTTTTTCTATTATTTTGGACGGATCACGACCAGTTCTTCACAAGGGTTTTAGAAGGTTTTCGTAAATATCTGAATTGAATTTAAAATCAATATCTTTTTCACGATCAGTGACTCGGGTAATGTTTCCCATACGTGCACGTGGTGATCAGAAAGGATTATAGGAAGAAAATGGTTCGGAGAGGAAGTAGTGTTTGTGAAGGTTCGACTTGAATATGGAGGCACCAGGCACGGTAGGAAAGCCCTCCAAGGCAGCCAGTCCCCATTAAAAAAGGGCGAAGTGTGTTGTAAGATATGCAGGTAACTCCAGGACGAGTGGATGAGAATGCTGGGAAATCCTTGTAGACCTCTTAAATGACTTAATTAGTGGACAAACCTCTTTTATCTCCGTCGAATACTTGCCCCGCAGGTACCGGTACATAAGCGCAAGAAAGCACGCTTTCGTCGATCGTCCGAGCCTTTCGCTGCGTGCGGTCAAGGGCCTCCAAGCAAAGTTTGGAGGCTCCGGCCCACAAATGCGAGTTATACTCTCATTTTGGTGTAATACTGGCGGCATGAATTATACGGATATCGGCTGCGGTGAAATATTTTTTGCATCTGCGTTAAAAAACCTAAGCCCTTGACGGCGTCTTTCGACATTTCGACCACATGTTCTGTCGAACGAAGCTTGAAGCCCTGAACATCAAGGATTGTCGATGCTGCATTGGCACCATCAAAAGGGAGGGGGCAGTTCATCACCTTTCCTCTGCGGTAGACAAAAGCTTTGGGTTCTTGTGGCATTAAAGCTTATTCTATTTGCCTGACCTTATTCAGGTATTTTTATGGGGTGTCAATTATCATACAGCGTTTGTTCTGCGTTCCTGCATGGTGCCTTGCTGAGGGAAAAACGAACGACACAAGATGCTGTCGTTTGCAAACGAGCGGATAAGACTTTCTGCTATGCACACGAGGACGTTCATGAACCCCAGGAGGAGAGAGGGCGAAAGAACAGATCCTTATGGTACAGGTGCACTTAAATAGAATTCGCAGAATGCAATCAGCTTAGAAACATGAGAATCACGCCACCCACACTCTGTCGAATGGTTTGGAGATCTCTATGTCAACGACCCCACTTTTGCGAAGTGGCGAACAAGTTTGTTCCACTTTTCGGTGAGGTAAGCTTAGTTCGTCAACGACCGAGTTTTGTGAAAGCCGTATTGTCCGTCACCAACTAGGTCGTTGGATTTTAGATATCTCATTAGATGATAGTTTACCATGGCTGTAGCGGAGTAGACTGCAATTGGGCGATAGTTTGAAAGATTGGTGGTCTCACACTTCTTAAGTATGGCTGGGAAAATGGCAATATTGCCGCAAGATGGAAAACCGGCAGCATGGTAATACTTGCTGAAAAAATTGCGCAATGTAGAGCTATTGTTGAAATGCTAACTGGCTCTGGAGTTTTGCGACTATTGAGATTGACAAGAACTTTTTAACGGCCCTCGTTCGAAAGAATAATGGAGACATCGAACGTGTTAGTGTTGCAAGTGGTGGCAGTAATTGATTGCTATGTGGTAAGTTGGAGATTGAAGCAAATATTTCAGTCAATACATTAGCTTTTCAGCCGACTCAAATATTACCTGGTCATTATTGAGAACAACCGGAATCGATGCGGCAGATTAGTGTGGTGGTTTGGGTTAAGACACCAACCTGCAAAGGCTTCATCTCTGGGCCTTCATCTTTGCAAGTCTGATTAAACCAGCATTTATTTTTGGGCATAATCGAAGTATTTTTGGATGGAACGTATGCTCGCATTCCATGTTTGATGGTGTTCGTTATCGTTTCTGCAGGGGTATTATTATCGTTATTTAGCAAGCATAACTTCTATATTCTGTAAGAATGGTCGAGTTACGTCCATAGGCAAATCTTATATATACCCATTAAGTAAGAGCGCACATGCTAAGTTTCAATTTCCTAACATTTTTAATGGTAAGTATTCCAGTAACAAAGCCCAGAAACGCAGACGCATGGACGGAGTGGAGTCGTTTCAAAATCTTATGCTTTAGGATGAGATCTCCGTTGAGTATCACAAGCAGAAAGTTAAATTTAGCACACTCCCTTTGTTCGTTGGGGGATATGCTATCGCTTCAAAAAACGTTATTAAGAAGAAAAATAACACACTTTTTACGATTGTATAATAATTAGAGAAGAAAAACCTGATACGCGTGCTTACCAGCACATAAATTAACGTCGCTCGCTATATACCATTTTTTACACGTATTTGCTTAGCTTAGCGTATGTGAGACACACCGCCTAATGCCAACCAATCATAGTGCGTATAGCTAGTCATATGAAACGAGTTGAGCTGTTTGTTTACTGTTTTTCCTTTTCACAAAATTCCAATGTGAACAAAAAACTGGTTCCACTGTGATCTCTGTTTACTTCATAGTTTCTAAACTAAAATTGGTTGCTTGCTTAACTAGGAAAAAAACAATAAACATTTGCATTGATTTGAGTGTGTCTGACTGCTCTGTAATTAACTTTAATTTTATTTTTAATTTCTTCTTCTTTTTCTTTCATTATTATTATATTACTATTAAGGTAATGAATTTTTATTTTTAAATCATTCTTTTTAATATTATTTGTTTTTTCTATCTTACATTTGACCTTGATGTTGAAATTTTATATCAATTGACAGCTTCAGCTTTTACAAGAACGTGGCATTTCTGTGCTGGCCGTATTCGGTAAGCAAGAAAGTGAATGTTATTTAGGTTGGGTTAAATATATTATGCAAAAATAAAAAGAATACGAAAAGATAAGAAAGTTTTTTTTTATATACAAAATGCACAAGACAAATTAAAAGATTTATATGTACACCTGAACACCGTTTTACGCGATAATCACGTATTCGAAACTTGGTCGTAAAAAACAACCATTGATTCTAGAGATTGGCAGGTAATTTTACAACAATTAATTAATTATATTTTTGCACCTATCAGCGAAAAGGATGGAGTCTGGTCACATTTGTCCTTCCTTACTTAACGCGTAGTTATATCCATGGTATACGGTATTCAGTCACCTTAACTCTGTTAGTCTATTGTCTTTGATTCTAGTTTTGTCATTCATTCATTCATTCATTTGTACGCTTCGACCTCTCCCACTGTCTGTCTGTCTGTGAGAATAGAAATCTGAAAATTTGGAATTAGTCGTGTAACCTTGGTCCTGCACTACCACTATGGCATTAGGCACAAGTACGTTTCCAATTCAATTTTATTGACCTCCACAATTGTTTGTCGTCAATAATAATTTTACGTTCAATTTAACGCTCAACCCGATTCAATATTTATTTGGGCATTCAAGATGGCTACCGCGAACTCAGACAAAGTGTTAAAAAGCCACCGACTACCAAATCGACATACCCAGACTTAGTTCCCAATGTGGTGGACCATATTTTAATTACGATTGATGTATGATCGTAGATATACTGAGTATCCGGTCGGTAAAGGCACTAGACTTACCGGCCAAGCCTATATCTGCGAGGCCGTTCCCTGCTTCTCTTACCGTTGTCACCCACTGATCCCGTTGAATGTACATAAAAAAAAAAAAAACACAGAATTCATTTCAATATTCAATTCGTCCCATTACTCAATCCAGTTCAATATGGACGTAAACACCTCAATTAATGCAATGTTCAATTCAACAGTCAATTCATTTCAATACTCAATTTGCCGCCCAATTTAATTCAATATTCAACTAAACGTTCTGTCCAACTCAGTATGATTCAGTCAGTCACTTCAATTCAATAATCACTTAAATATTCCGTTCAATCCTCAATTCATTTCAGCATGCACTCCATTATTCAGTTCATTAATCAATCCAATTCAACATTCAGTTAAACACTTAGTTCAGCATGCAGCATTAAATTCAAGGCGATAAGCGCAACACGTATTTGCATTTTCACGTAGGATTAAAGACAACTAAATGAGAAGTTAGTCCAATATTCAAACTAGGAGATTTTTGAGGACTATCTATGTGTCTGTTATCAATAATAAGAGTAATGCTGTTAATTAGCAGCCATTTAGCTGCTTGCTCTTTCATCCTTGTCCTAAGTTACAGTAAAAATTCTATTAATAATTTCTTGATATGAAGTCACGTACTGTCAAACGTTTGGAAAGCAGAAGGATATACGATTCTGTGTTTTTAAGTGAATACGCGCTAGAGTACATACAAGCGTGTATGTAGCAAAAATAATATGGTTTTCTTTTCACGGTTTCTTTCACATTGAAAATGTGAAATGCTTCGACAAATTTCGATGAAAATTTTCATATCAAGAAATATGAAGAAATTTTTTCTTATTAAAAAGAATTATGTGTGGTAGGTATCCAGTTTACTTATTTGACATATTTCTGCAACTTTTCGTTATTGTAATGTAGAATAGATTCTAGAATACTTTGCAATATTTTGCGGCCTCCCAGTTTTTCTACCTAACTATTGTTTGGCTTTTTCGTACATACACACTTATCTATGTACCATAGCGCATATTCACACAATCACACAAAATCGCATATACTTCTGCTTTGCAAACGTTTGGGAGTATGTGACGTCATATCAAAAAATTATTAACAGACTGTGTGTCCATATATATGATGAGAAAGAAAAAAAAAAGCAATTAATTGACTGCTAATTAGCAGCGTTGCGACTGTCATTGATAACAGACGCATAAAAGGTCTGAAAAAATCTGCCGATCTGTATTTTGAAAAAAACCTTCGACCATCTTTTCATGTCCTTTAGTTGTCTCTGGTAGGATGTGAGCGCATGTGTTATGCAATATATGCTTGCATTGGTTACCCGGTACGAATTCGTATGCGTGGAATGCGAACAGATATCTATTGTGAGTCTGTTCCTCTATTATCACTTATAAGTTTGTGCAAGCTTTTTCACCAGCGAGCCGACGTATCGACCAAAATATCGAGCAAATATTTCAAAGCCTTCTACTAGCAATCGATCTTAATATAAGATGTTCTTTATAAACGGTAAATACTAAAATCAGTTTATCTCTCTCTTACTCTCTAGAATTAAAAAAAATAATAACATATCTTTAGGGTTATATCTGGAAAAAATAAGAAGATTCGTTGTAACAGATATATGATAATAGAAAAAAGTTACTTAAAACAAATGAAAACATTATAATTGGGCAAGATCGACCTTTAAACACCGTACATAATCTCGCTTACTACGATCCGCGGCACTATAAAAATTGGAAATTAAAAGTAGAGAAGAAAATGAATGTGTACAAAAAATCTCATATGGGAAAGGCCCAAAAAGTACGATCCAAAATTTTAGCACTGTAAATTTATAAATCTACTCCAAGCAAATCCCTGTTATAAAATATTACAAGTTAGATCTCGTTGCTATATGAAGATTTATTTTATGTAAGCATGTTTATATGCGAGGGTCTTCAAAAAATAACACATTCCCAAGGGTGTGAAGTTATATTTAAATATAACTAGCAATGACACAAACCAAAATTTTTTTGCAGAGCTCTGTTAAGCCCTTAACAGAATTCTATAAAACGAAGTCTCAGAGGGATTTAAGTCAAAATTTAGTTAAAATAAAACTTTTGAAAAATTTTTTTACAAAATATAATAAACAAAACATGTATTTATGTAAATTAATTAATATTTGTAATGCCAATATTTTTACACTATATCATAAATGGGGTTAACTTAGCGAAAGTTTGCTTAGCTACTGTAGGCAAACCATGTCCGGTGAAAAAATGGAACTGGCACAGCATGAATCCTCTATTAATAGCCTTTCCAACGATGTGGAGGATATATTAAGTTTGCACCACATGTGTCCATTTTGGGATTCCTTCCCGTAACGTAAGGGTTTCCCTCGAAAGTAGCAAATTGAAAAAAGTTGAAAATTTTTAATATTTTTTTGACGAAAACGGAAACAGAGTTCTATTAGGCGAATTAGTGCGGGATGAACACTGGTTGGCCTTGCCTTGTTTCAAATTGTTTTGAATATCATGTAACTGAACTCTATGAAACCATGTCGTTACTCTTTGAAGTTCGCATCGATATTTTGTTTACGTTTTTGCTTTAAGAGCACGGCTTTAATTATTGAAAGACTTTCTTAGCGTAAAGAAGCGAACGAACAAATGAATAGTGAAAGGAAAATAAAATCATATTTGAACCGAACTTTTGAGGTTAGCTTTTTATTCACTTAGAAAGTGGAAGTCCACTATTTAGAACAAATTGCATTTCGAAATAAGCTCTTAGTCTTCTACTTAGTCTTCTACTACTGATGAAGATGTGTATGCAAAATTTAAATTTTGCTTTTTGTAATATCGCATAAAATGTGAGCGTACACCGCTTGTGGCACAAAGATATATTAAGTGTGTGCAGATGTATGCAACACGCAGAAGGAGTTCGATTAATTTAATATCACTTTCTAAATTGATTTAGCCCTTTCTGTCCGTCTATCCCTCTCGATTTCTTTTTTGTGTTCAGTCTACACGTCACGGTTTTTGAGGTATTTTCTGTTTGGTGCACTGCCGTGTTTTGATCCAGGAACGAAATTGTCCGGATCGGGCCGAACGCTTCCAATATATCACGCCGTACTTTGAAAAATCGTTTTATGAATAACTGTACGGTGGTGCAGGGTATATACAGTATGTTTACTTGTTTGTGTTGCGTTAATTTAGCAGGCATGTTGAACGAACTAAGACTATTTATAAAGTTCATTAGTGGAATATAAATTCGAGGTCTTAGATTTCTATCGTCTTTAAGAACCACGGCAGATGGTCAAAGTTTGATGAAAAACCAAATCTTCACTAAACCTTTTCGGCCGATGATATAGGTATGAGTATATCAACAATTATGCAGATACCCATACCAGTCATTCATGCAATCACAATGCATGAATAAACGAACTTGAATATAAAAAAAAAAACTTCGTGATATATTTTGTTATTTACGATTTTCCGTTTAAAAAATCTATTTAAAAATTATTCCCTCTTGGGAAAGTATACTTAATTGTTTATATTGCTTACGCTTTTTCATAAATGCCTAAAATAAACACTCAAGTTGAAAAAGGTAGCTTGAAACTAGAATCCTCTTGTTCAAGTTTTTTATGGCAGTGGAACTAAATCCTATTTTAAACGTACATTTTAAAGGGGCTAAAATTGATAGAAATCAAGAAAAAAGTTCTAATAATTGCAATACAAAGTCTAAAGCAATGAATATTGACTTTTAAGTGTAGGTGTCATCGACTGGAGTTTGAACGCGTGCCAAATAAGAGACACGTTTCGGTGCGACGGTCGCTATTTAATTTTCACTTTTGTTGCTTTTTGTTAACTAGATAAGGTTATTAGTGCAAATAAACAGAGAGCAGACGGTTGGGTTGTTGTTGTAACAATTATACGGAATATAATAACAAAGAGCTTTAATAACTATTCCCGCAGACTGCCAGTCTACTAAATTGTACATTGCTTTTGTAATAGAGAGAAATAGACTTCGGTCTGTTACATTTCTGCGTCCCTCAAAAAAGGATAGGGTTCTTTCGAAACACGCGTCAGGCCCATCAAAGGATATGTACTCTTGACAGCGTCAAGTGTTGAATGGATCTAGCGGTACCCGTTGATTTGATTGAAATTTATTATCAATCAAATGTAATTTTCTTATCTTATATTTCAGTTCGAATTTTTGCACCTTTCTCAGAACTACTAGTTAGCGCAACTTGATTGTGGGGAAAATACGTTTGTTCGTACAGCACACATACTAATAATCATTACACATTATATATAAGCGGCCAGTCAATCAATTACAACCACTAATTTGTACGTGAACTACTTGCTAGCAACAGTAGGCGACAGAATGATTCGAAATTATGCGAACAAAGTTGAAAAAGTGTAGAAAAAACATGTATGAAAACTAGGAAAAAAGGAATAGAATTAACATTCTGTCGTACTGAAGAATTGTCGAACTGGCGTCTAATTGACCCCCTCAACTCCTCTACATATCCCCAATGATGTTTCTGGTGAAAAATGTATGACTAAGTAATTTAAAGGCTGCCCAACGATTACTGGCTTTGTTTTCCAAGCATATCTCCGGGAATTGACAAAACTCATCTGCAAACAAACGTTGCAAGTAAATTTGTTGCGTTGCGGCAGCTGTGCTGGAATCGGTTCTACTCGTAGTGGCTAAGATATCTACAAACAGAAGTAATAATGTTGAAGGCTGTTGATAATTATCAGTATTTTTTTTTTTTTACTTATTATCTCATCCACGGCTAGGTCAGAGCATTGTATAATCTCGCGCTTCTCATATTTCATTTCAATTCATACAATTTCTACATGATTTGTACATTTATTTGTCGTTTCTTTTCATTTCTAAATGCCTCTGCGTTTGCCTTTCTTTCGATACGACGTTCGTTGCGATATTCCTTCACTAATCTTTTGCATTCTCGCCTTTCTTCACACGTTTCATCTTTAGGTCTAATGGACAAAACACTTAAAGTCGCTAACACCGATTTGTCACATAGCGACTTAGGAGCCGCGAAATTGCTTCGCCCGGCATCAAGTTTTGCTAGAGCTTTCGCAGTAACTTCGTTGGTCCCACCACGGAAAACGTTCATAGGGATACCAGCTTTAGGATCAATAACAGGTCTTTTAGTTTTGTGTCACTTGTGTAGAACAGGATGGGCAACGCGATCTGCCCTTAGGTTCCCCAATCAACTTCGGTCGATTATATATATTTGAATAAGTGTTGGATCCGAATTTTACATAAATTTCTAAAATAATAAAATTAAACAACATGCAGCAATAGCTACGGTGTGATCTTGCCGGAGCATAAATATTTGTTTCGTTCGTTAAAAAAGGCGAATAACGATTTCCTAATAATAATTTTATAAGAAAGAAGGCGCTCAACCAAATATTCTCTAAGATAGGAAGGTGGAGTGTAAGCTTGGAACGATTCTTGTAAGGTGCTGGGCTCGACACCCGCCCAGTAAAGTGAATTTTAAAATAGTTTTTTGCACAGACCCGCCTTGATCAATGTTACATGCCCGCATTTGAGGGCCTACGTTATAACGGATTCAAAGAAATGCGGAAAACCGCTTTCTGTTAATGTACTGATCGTTAAATCCGTACGAGCAGTGCTTAATGAATTCCGGCAGAGCTTCCGCAAGCTTAAACCTGCAAATTAAAGTTCAAATTTGGATCGAGTATAAAACTCTCCATAAGCCACGAAGTTGAATCGTAGGCCGCCTACAAAGTCCTAATTGTTTACATTTTTCCAAGTTAAGCGATACAGTGTTAGGTTTACATCACACATGTAATTCAAACAATGTCAAAGTGCAGACACTTGACCTCCTCAACAGTGTAAAGCGATTAAAATGACTTCGCACCATCTCCAAGTATTGGTAGTATTGAAGATTGTAAATAGGATGGTAAGTTGTGAATGAAGAAATTAAAAAGTAAGGGTTCCAAATGGCTTATGATGTAGAAAATTTAAACAATACACGTTTTGTCCAGCCGTTCATGTACGACTGAAACCGCACAACTATATTAGTAGGGAGATCAGTAAAGCTATGCAAAAGTAGTCTATGATCAAGAGCAGTGGTTTCAAGGGAAACCACTATAAATATTGCAGACAAGTTGCAGCTGGTTTGTCGAAACAGGCCTACCTTTAATAAAACAATGTTAGCAGTCGGTCTAGGTATCGAAACTACTTTTCCGCGATCGTTTTAGCTGGTCAGGCGAGATTTCACATTTAAATTTTAACCAATTTGTTGAATGTTCACTTGTTCTACTATATTTAAAGCGTGCAATGCATGCGGAATAATAAAGCATGCTACCTTATCAATCTCACTCACATATACATATATATATATATACATATACATATACATATATATATATATATATACATATACATATACATATATATATATACATATACATATACATATACATATATATATACATATACATATACATATATATATACATATACATATACATATACATATACATATATATATACATATACATATATATATATAGTCTTTTAAAG
>KK502674.1:274884-285415 GCA_000688735.1 Glossina austeni
GAAAGTAGATCAAAAAAAGGAAAAGAACTAAATTTCCATGCTCTATAATACGGAATGGGCGCGACTCTCTGGGGTCTCTGAAGCTGCCTTCTGGGCGTTGCAAACGTTTTGGCAAAATGAATATACTCCCCATTCTTCGGTGATGGGTATAAAAATATAATACTTGCCGGTGCAACTGGAATTTTAATTGAACGGCTATTGCAAGTTCGAGCGCTTAACTCATAAGCCTAAAAGTATGCATTATATGAAATGTAATTAACCCTATTACCTGAGACAGTTATTCCCAACACAAAACTTGATAACCGTTAGAGTAACAATCGCTGGGAAAAAACATTTAGGCAGAGAAACTATACGAGAGAACGATACTTCTGGAATATCACATTTTTTGGGCTGGGAAATGGAACCGTTGCCATTTTCGCTCCATTTACTTTGTTTTTTATTAAAAATACAATCAGTGGTTCAAATTAACGCGCTTAAGGGTCACCGATAAAATTTATCCCATAAAAGGGTTTTCATTGACTTAAATGTAGATTTTTAAAGTGGGAATTTATTTAAGAACTTTGCAAATCGCATTCTAATAAGATTTATTTCATTACTTATACGACATGATAAGAAGTAAAAATAATATCTCATGATAGATAAATAGATAGACATATAGGAGAACGACCGGTAAAGCTACACGAAAGTATTGCACTGGAAAGCTTAAATATGAAATAAAACATGACTCATATAACCTTTGGTTTACAACATATATATACGTAATTTATTTTTTATAATATTCTGACGTTATCTTATAAAGGCGCAACAACAATGAAATTAATATAAACCAAAACACAGAACCGGTAAAAACACTGTTGAAAAGAAAAACATATAAATATATAAAGCTTTTTGCAAACTAATAATAAACAACAAAGGCGTGTGGGAGAAAACAAAAAAGTATAAAAGAGAAAAAGAGCGTACAAGAGTGTGACATCAGCCGTATAAATGAAAAACAAAAGCAAAACGTATATGTAAGGATCGTTGTTGTAGACAATAATATCGTACAGTTGTCTCTTTTACTCAAATCAATTCGCGCAGAGTGAATTATATTTAATAAAAAGGCAGCTAAAGTTGAAGAAAGATTCTAAACGTTAAGGCAAGCAATCGCAATTCAATTTCAGCAAGCAAAGTTAAAAGTTAATTTAAAAAGTTGTTCGAGTCTTATAAAAAGAATAAATATTTAAAAATGCCAATCGGTAAGTTTATGCGAAAAACAAAAAAAAAAAGGAAACATTTGTTTTGACGAGAGCAAGTTCAAAATATCCGGCAAGGAAAAGAAACACCAAAAAAAAAGTCAAGTGATAATGGAAACCGAATTTATCGCTTTTGTCAAATTGCCAAATTTTTACAAAGTGTTTGTCTTTTATGAAAAAGAAAGTAAAGAGATAAAAGAATTTTAAACAAAATAGATCAATAATCGGTTCGTTTCTGGCGTTTGCCATAAAAAAACAACAAAAAACGAGAGTAAGAGGAAATATATAGTAAAGACAAAATTGTCTAATTTTGGGAAGAGGCAAACGAAAAAAGTTACTTGCAGCTGCCACTCCTATAAATATCTATGTATATGCAAGCAAAATATTTACTTGTTTTATGGAATTAAATAAAATATCGATAAAATTATTTCACAACAACTACTGACTTTAGTGACTGATGGCACTGAATAAAATTCTAGAACTTATTTAACGCACATAACATTGAATTCTTTGCACACATGCATGCATTGAAAAACGAATAACGTTATAATGAATCTCTAGAAATATTTGTTGCATTTATTAGAAACAGAATCATCATCACCATGTCGTCGTATTAATTACAATAAAATTCCTACAATTCAACGCACAACACAATGTTTAGCATAAAGTTAGTAAAACTTAAAATTTTTCTTGAGACTTTTTAACTTTTGCATTTTTTTTTTTTTTTTTTTTTTTAACATTTAAAACACTTTGGAATAGAAATAAAGTGAAAAAGCTTAAATTTTATGGCTTGAAAATGATGTCATTCAGGTATTTGTTGTGTGTTGTATTTTTTGTTTTTTTTTTTTGATTGTGTTAATCAATCTTTAATGCTCTAGTGCAAATTAGCATACATATTAAAATTGTTTTACTATTGAAAGAATAACAAATCCAGGTCATCGCAATTGGTTGGAAAGTTGCTTTTACTTGGTAGGGCGGGGAGAAAGTAAGAAAGTAACTAAGTGAGTAATTGCAAAATAAATTTAAAAAGGTCAGGTTTTGATTTAAAATCACAACAACGGGTGGGCGATATGTGGCACGCTTCCCGAAAAACTTCATGTTTATCTATTATCCGTTATAAAATACACCAAACTCTTCTTTTAAACGATTTTGAAATAACAAATTGCACCAACGGGAGCAAAGACACTTTTTTACACGAATTTTTTGTTCTAGCGCGAATCGAAAAAAAAAATTTTTTTTTTTACTTTAATTTTAACATTGTCTTGTCGAAACTTGGATATTAAGAATTTTATAAGCAACTTGAGAAATAAAAAAAAAAAATGCCACCAACAGATTTTATAACAACAAAAAACTAACAGAGGACATTATTAACGAAAGAAATTCTTCATGTGTGCTTGACATATCTGACTTATATAGTGATGATAGCATTTTTGATCCAGCTCGTAATAAACTTGCGCGTCTGTTATCAAGTACTACTGATTAGTTGGGAAAGTGATTTTTATTCCTGCTTTCAGTTTCAATATTTATGTTATATATCCTCACGGGTGGAACTGTTACTGCACTAAAAAGAAATTCTTTTCGTTTTGTAAATATGTATTTCATTATTACTTTTTTTGTATGGTTTTTTGGGGAGTTCGAGTTGTCTCATCTTGCCCGACTTTTCAACATTGTGGAACATATCCACAAATTTATCAGAGGTCGCATGTGTTTCTTTAGACGATTTTTATGCAAGGTTTTCTAAGGAACGTATCTACCGTGTAAAAAAAAAATTACGTGCACTTTGCATTTTTATTGAAAAAAATTTGCAGAAATTTTCTTTGCGCCCCGTAAGCATAAATGCGGACGCCGTGTGACTGTTATGTAGCGCTTATATAATCTTATCTTTTCTATTCTCGATTAGTGAAACGCGCGTAGAGAAGAGAACGTAGGAATTACGACTTTTTAGCAGTTTGCAAATTTATACACCACTCAATAGTGTTTTTCAAGGACATAGGTAGTTATGTGCTCTTCTTGGCCGGCCTGGATGAAGACTTTACACAGTTACTTATTATTCATTCAAATATCATAATATCCGTAAGACTTTTACATTTTATATGTTTTGGTTAAGGATAAATAGGGCGGGGTGATGATTTGAAAACCAATAATTTGAGAAAAGACAAATTTACTAACACGCTTAGGTTAGGCTGGGACAGGTTTATTTTTGAAATAAATAGCTCTCAACTTTAATTTTATATTCTATGAAGTGATCGAGGAATTAATTCGATTTCGTTGGCATCTGATCAGTCACTTTACAAAACTTACATATATTAACATCAGTATGGATTTTTATGTATGTATAACTGTATGTGGTTGATGATCTTCTTCATGGCAGTAATAAAACTTTACCGTATAATTCTATATAAAGTATATCATCATATATTAAAATGAATTCTTGCTATCAAGATCATGTTAATTAAAGTGTAGCACATACACTTAAAAGATATTTGTTTCGCGCGCCACATCTTATGTACGTGCATTTAAATTCTTTAGTTTATTAGGAAAATTGAGCGCAATGAAAATGTTTCTTTAATCATTTATCAGAACTGTAATTTTTCTATTTTGTGTACATTATTTTAGAAGTCAACACACCCGATAAATTGGAATATCAATTCCATCCCGTTTCGGGCAATGTATTCACTTTTAAGGTGCGTTCTCCTAATGACGCTCATTTAGCACTGACATCAAATCCTGTCGAAGAAGATCCCATGTATGAGGTATTCATTGGAGGATGGTCTAATAGCAAATCCGTAATACGTAAAAATCGTCAAAAACCCGAGGTGGCTGAAGCCGATACTCCGGGCATTTTAGATGGTGGAGAATTTCGTGGTTTCTGGGTACGTTGGTATGACAATGTAATAACTGTAGGCCGTGAAGGTGAAGCAGCTGCCTTTTTATCTTATGACGCGCCCGATTTGTTCCCGATTCATTTTGTGGGTGTATGCACCGGTTGGGGCGCTAATGGAAGTTGGTTGCTTGAGGGTAAAATGATAGCAATCAGCTTGAAAGAAACAATTTAAAATTCATTTAAATTAAAACCTATCTTATAGAATCAACCGCACCGTCGGCACCGTCGGAACCGGCCATGGGTTTCGCACCACCGACCAGTGGTGGAGGGCCCGGCTGTTGGGTACCTGCTGCTAATGGTGAAATTCCTCCAACTTCTATGGAGGGTGGCTTCGATGGCAGTGAGCAACTGTACATTGCTCGCGCAAAACACGAGGGCGATTTAATTCCCGGAAAACTACATCCATCTCATGGTGTTTGTTATGTAGCCTTTGGTGGTGGTGAACATGGCCACAATGAATACGAAGTCTTATGTGCTGGTGGCGGTCAATGGGTACCGGTTCAAGATGGTAACATTCCTCCAAACGCGGTTCCAGGCGGTGAGACAGCTGAAGGTGAACCTTTGTTCATAGGCCGCGCTACTCATGACGGTACCGTGACCGTTGGAAAAATCCAACCGTCTCACGGGTGCTGCTACATTCCCTACGGTGGCGAAGAGGTGGCTTATAAAGATTTCGAGGTTTACGTAGCAATGTAAAAATGTTTTGAATTAAGCTTTTCCCGTTTTTGTACTCACGCATACTTATGAATGTTTATGCAAAGCTTTATTGTTTATTAAAAAAAGTGGCACTTGTTGTAGTTGCAGAAATTTGCACAAAAAATGAATATCAATTAAACGAAATCGAATTGTGAAAATTGTCTCGAATACATAAATTTACATAGAATAAAAGTGTTTTAATAAAAATGAAAAATTTCGTCTCAATTATACTAAAGAAATAGGAATTCAAAAATTTAAAAAAAATTTCATCTCATACCACAAAAAAATGGGAAGACATGTGTTGGAGAATTATAGATTTGGCATTCGCACAGATAATTCTAAGTTTAGGGTAAACATGAGATCTCGCTGCTATCATGTTACGCACTACATTAGAATTCTAAACATTTGCGCCGGCATTTTACTTATAAAATGTTAGCTTCAAAAAGTCTAGAATGAGTTCTCGCAAATTATAGCTAGTTGTACGACCAGTTTTCAAAAGTGTCAACTGTTTATTGTAATTGCATCCATGCAAGGAGTAACTTCATCATCTAAGGTGACCTGACCATATAAAAGCCGTACCTCATTGGCGCAAGATTTTTGTGGCAATATGGTTAAGTCTTCCTGTCGGTTTCTTTCTAATGAACGCTTAAACTTGCAAAAATTCATATAGAATGTCGCTCTTACGTATCATGAACATTTTGACTTTTCGATGGAAACTTAACTCTCTGATAACCGTGGGAAAAACCAAAGTTGTGCCTGAAAGACAAATGAAAAATTTTATAATTTATAGTTTTTAGAAAAAATCGTAAAAAATTTCAAAAGAAAACCCATTGAAAACTGGACAGGTAGAGTGGTTCTCATAGCGCTATTTCAACATGTTGAAATGTTGACATTATGTAATTAATGTTTATTATAATAATTTTAATCTGGATGATTCATTTGAAACAATATGTTGGTGTAGACATTTTGCGCAAATACACTCAATAAAGATAAACGCATCGTTATTCGCCTTAATTAAAACTCGTACTCACGTATTGTACGCTTGAGAAGTGCGTTCCATGTTTACATAAAAGGCAAAGGCTTAAGACTTTTTCATTGCTCCAGTTTTTCTTTTATAATCAAATTACACGACTATTATTGAATGCGAAATACGACCTGAACTAGAAGATAAATCGGAAGATAAGTCATTGCTAGAACAAGTAAAACCATAGAACGCCACGGTCCAATGTTAAATATCCTACACATACCTATACTTATCTATTTTCCGACTTTTCAAAATAAGACGTTAAATGGGAATCGGTCGGAAAGCTGGTCCAGTCTGGACCTATTTCAATACCGTTCGTCCTTTGGCCATAGGCCAAATACCGTAATACCGAGATACCAAATTCCATAAAAATATCTCAAAAATTGCGACCTGCATGTTGAGCACATGCAAGATGGATCGACGGAAAGACAAGCTTAAATCGATTCATAAAGTCCTTCTGAATGGTTCGGTACCACTTTCTTAGTCAATCAGTACAGTATGAGTTGAGCCCATCTCAAGTCCTTTTGAATGTTGTACAGATATGTAAAACTTAATATACCTTTCTTGGGGAGTAGAGAATAAAAAAAATGTACATGCTGCTACATATGTTGAGATATTTTTTTAATAATTTATTTTTTTATTTTTCTTTCTTTCTTTTAATAACTTCTTTCGTACCTTGTTTTTCCTTTCCTTACCTTTTCTTTCACACGTTTCCCTTTAAAACAAGGAATTACAAAAATTCCTGAAGTACTATTCAATATTAGGTGAAATCCATAGAATATCTTGAAAATCTTAATTTACAAACACATTGTGGTGAGTTTTAAATGAAACTTTGAAAAAAAAACCGCAAAAAGCTAGCCATTGTTCGCTACTATATTCTATTACCAAATTATAGCCGAAATTTAAAATCAATCGCCCGAGAATTTAAAACAAAACAAACAAGAATACCATAGTTGGGCAAAACCGAACTTTAGATACCGTACACCACTTTACGTAATTAATAAAACACCACTTCCCACGTAGTCAAACTTCAATGTGGTCTAACTTCAGAAATCTTAATTAGCTTATCAAAGCTTTAATTGTTTTCCAGTTGTTTCCGCCATAACAAACCATATATATTAAGCTTCGTCACCATGCTTTTATGAGAGCTCCTATATATGATGCTATCTTAAAAATGGATCCATGTGAGCTAAATTGGTTGATTGCAAAGAACAACAAATTAGACCTCTTTGGCACATAAAGTCAAATTTTTTCATTGAAATTCTTATATGCAGTGATCTGCGAACCATAGACCTACGTGGTCTATAGCCAGCAAGTTGAATTTTTATATCAAGTTATTATTATCACCAAGAAGTATTGAAAATTGGACCTTTTTACCATATCGAGATATAGTTTTCGTAGGAAGGGTTATACCGCAAAGAATTCGAGAAAATGCCTCATCCAAGTTAGAATGGCGAATGTCCCAAAATTCTAAAAATCACAGTATTTTTTCTTTCTTACGGTCTATCCAAGTAAGGTGTTATAGGGGAATTAGTCGAAAAACTTGCCCATAGCATTCGTTCTTCGGCTGAAACACGTCACTGCATCAAACTTCATCAACATACCTCAAATTAATTGGACAGAGATCAGATGGAGAGATGGACAGACAAAGCAATTCCGAATCGACCGCTCTAATAAAAGGTGGGTCTATCTCAAGTCCCTCGGGCTGTTACAACCATCTGTACAAACTGAATATACTATGCAGCACAAGGTTGCTAAGGTATAAAATAGACAACAAAAGTGCATAATAGACGCGTTGTGACATCATTTGCAAAGAGTGTTAACTGAAGTCTCCTTTAAAATGCTTTTTACTGGAGAACACACAAATAAATTTAATGTTTTTAAAATTCTTTATATATCTTTGTTAAATTATCGTAAATAATTTTAAAATTTATATGTAATTTAATTAGTGAATCATGTCATATTATAAAAAAAAAAAAAAAAAACAGCGGTTGATTTGGATTTAAGGTCTACGAACAGTGAGAACATTACTCGTACTCTGACTCACACACATATTAACTGTCGACAGACAAAAGAAAAAAATCAGAGCAAAAACATTTTGTTCGACTAAAGTCGACTATTGAATATCTGCATATATGCTATAAATCTGAATGTAATTATGATTGTTTTTGAAACAAAAAGTATATCTGTTATGAATATATTTAAAAAATCATTTACAAACTATTGGAAAACTTAAGTTCGTTTCTATTTATCGAGATGATTTCAATTCTTGAAAAATCAGCGGAAAACATCAATCAATTTCTGAAAATGATTCTTTTATGTTCATTTAACTGACATTTCTTTATCTAGGAACTGTGCAATATTTGTTTCCTTCGTTTCCTTTTTTTCAGGTTTGTTTTCATTTTTCTATTTAGCAATTTAGCGAACCTTAAGGCCTCAAAAGTCATCAGAGCCATCAATCAATATTTACAAATTTTTTATGGAAAGGAAGATCTAAACGAAAAATGGGAGTTTTTGGTACAGAAATTTCTATGAAAAACAATTGTTTTTACTCGGTTTTGACGACGTATCGCAAGTATTTTCCAAGTTAATTACAATGTGAACATCGAGGGCAGTTCATAGGTACTATACGAATAACCCGTTCACAACGTGTCTTTTATAGTGAGTTATTGGCCACAACTTGTACTTTGGCTGTGTGCGTGGTTGCGGGATAGCAAAACAACAGTCGTATGGACGTACAGGTCTTAGAGAATTGGTATGTTCCCTCCCATCTTATAGGCTTATTTCGATAGCTTTAAAAATTGAAAGACAGAAGGACGGTAATATGCCATTAAATTGAGAAAAACGCACTCTATTACGTACGCTTGCACGTAAAGAAGCGAACGATAAACTTAGTACACTTTTCCTGGATGAGGAGTAGAAGAAAGAAAACACAGGAGCAGCGTGTTTATTAAATAAGTGTTTTGATTTTATTATTATTATCTTTTTTCTTTTTATTGTTTGTTATTTTTGCTTGTGTGTGTTTTCTTAATTGTTTCTTTTTTTATTAATAATAATTGTTTTTTTTTTTTGTGGAATATATGTATGTGTATATATATATATATAATATTCTTATACATTTATGCGTATAAATATATATATATATATATATAATATATATTTAAATGAGATTAAGTACAGGCTACATTTCAAGTTTAAACATTTTTTGTTTTTTTTTTTGTTTTGTTTTTATTTTTCAATTTTTACTTTTCATTTAAATTATTTAGCCATACTATGATGGTGATGATGATATGAAGTAAAAAATTCACTAACAATTGTGATTGATATTGATCGTATTAATTGATTGATGGATAGATTGATTGATTGATTGATTGATTGAATAAAATGATTAAAAGCATTTTCTTTTTCCTTTCTTTTCAATGTGCAATAAACTGTTAAAAACAAAACAATTTGAAAATATGTTTATAAACTAAAAATTTTTACATTTACAAGTGTTTCGCAAGACGACCACAATAATTTCACATAGATTAATTAATAAACATTAATAATATTATTTATAATATTTATTGGATAGCTTTTGCATTTTGCATGGAAGAAATTGTAAATTTCCTTAACTTGTCCCTTTAAACGTTTCAATCTTTTTCAATTATAAGAAGAACTTCCGGATTAGGAAAAACGACCGATAGATAGATACCCATCACTTGTTTATGAAGAATATACTTTTTGTTTAAGATCGCTTAGAGAAGGCTATGTAAATATATCTTATCTTATAATTATCGGACACAGCACTTTGCAACCAAATGAACCTCCAACACAAGTTACGATCTTTAGCATGTCTAACATACACATAACATACATCCTGTTACTTTCTTTGGAAATAAACTGAAATGCCGCAAGCTAGATGTAAACTGCCGTTTAGTGGCAAAAAAACAGGAAACAAGAAATGTGTGTTAACATAACAGGAAGTGTATTACAAGACGCAGAAGAAATTCATCTTCGAAGCTGTTGATGACTTTCTTGAAACCTATCAAAATATTGCTTGGGAGATTTTAAAACGATATTCGTTATCGACCCTCGACCCAAACTTGACGAGACTAAAGAAAAGTTGACAAGATCTTCTATTGTATTGACGAGACTAGAGAAAAGTTGACAAGATCTTCTACTGTAGGCTGCGATTTACGCTAATCACGAGCGACATAGCGTACAATTATACAAAGTTTCCATGTGTGCATCTTCACTTACGGGGTTACTTGGGTTTATTTTCTGTCATTGTATCGTACACCGCTTGTGGTAGAAGAATGTATGCAATACTCAGAAGAACTTAAGGCAGATCCACCTTTTAATAAAAAATCGATCGATTCAGAATCATTTTTAGAATCACTTTCGGAATCGATATGAACTTGTGTATCTGTATGTCTGTCTGTTCAACCGACCCGCAGCTCCCAATTTTTGAAATATTTTGATAAAATTTGGTACACTAATGTGTTTTGGCCCAGGAACGAACGCTGCTGAAAGTGATGCGAATCGGACCATTCCGTGCAACGCCTTATTTTGAAAAGTCGATATATGAATAAACGTGGGATGGTGTAGGGGATTCAATGATGGTTCGTGCCCTATTGTAGTGCTTTTACTTGTTTTTAATTATATATGTTATTAAAATTATTGCTCACTGAAATTTAATCACTGAAAAGAGCA
>KK502674.1:285516-311071 GCA_000688735.1 Glossina austeni
AACATGAGATTTTCGGTTAAACTTGCACTAAACCAAGAAACCCTTCGTTCAAACACCAGCCAATTTCATACGGAAGATGTGTGCCAAATTTCAATGGGATCAGTGCATTAGTTATTGAGAAATCGTGTACGTAGACAACGGAAAAAGTACTTTTTAAAAATAAAAACGCATTTAAAGTTTAAGTAACAGTTTGAGCAGTAGGAGAGTGGGAGTTTTACTCCAATTGTCTCCGAAAACCCATAGAATCTCTTAAGGTCTTGTTATATTTTTCAAAAGCAGTTAAAATATTGTTTTTATTGTAATTTGTTCGGTTAATGAAATAAATTCTGTGACTAACAAATCTGAGCACTAACAACATAAGCTATCGTCTCCAGTTTAGAAAAGAAAATTGGATGCAGAATCTAGTGATTTCAGGATGTCCGCTGCTTCGAATGAAATTCTCTTAATAAAGCGAAAGTTTAGAGCAATCGCAAAGAAATTACGTTATTGTAAGAACTTTTTCGCACTTACAGATTGGAGAAGAATATGGTGAAGAAGTGGTGCAATTGTTTGGCCGAGGCATCCTAAGGCTAATAGACTTCAATTTATGACTTACGCCAAATATTGATAAGAAACTGTATATAAATAATTCGCCTAGAAAAGCATTCTCGTTAATTAACGTGAATTTGAAACTTAATTCGGAAGTGAGTACGGTTGGTCGTTGCCGCTCGCAAGCATTTTCAAAAATCACTTACTGTGAGCGGATAAAGTACACGAAAGCACGATATTTTGCCACGATATTTTGCTAACTCGACTTCAAGAACGTGTACAACTCATTGCGACAGCGTCATAGGTACCGTAAATGCAATGATAAAATTAGCATATTCCTCAAGGATGGGTACATTCATTTTTAGTAGTGATAAGACAGAATGATTGATTCGTTTTTTTTTTTTCATTAATTGAAATCGATGCACCTTGAAGGCTTAATTGGTAACAATTATTTTCTGTTTTTAGATAAAATTATTTGATGGGTTTTTTTTTTTTGCTGTTTCTTAACTTTGTATCTTATATAGGCTTAAAGGTGTTATCGTTATATATATATATGTATATATATATATATATTTAATGTATTCCCCTATTATATTATATTTAAGTAACATTTTGTTTGTTTGTTGTTGTTGTTGTATGTTTCTTTCTTGTTTACTCAATAAATAATTGCAAGATGACAAGATTTAGCATAAGTGTTATTGTGGTAGTAATACAAATATTTGTGAGAGTTGAAAAAAAGAGGAGAAGAAAAGAGGTTTCATTTAACAATTTCTAAAATTCAATTAATTTATTTAATTAGTCTTCTTTCCTAGTAAGTTTCTTTTTCTTTTTCTTTTTTTTTTTTTATAAATCTACATATAAATGTATAGAAATATTATTTGTGTTAATCAATTTTGATTAATATTTTCATTTTTTATCGCTTTAGAATAATACATTAAATATTACTTGTATTCTCTTCTATCCCCCCCACTTCTTCTTCATCGTAATAAAGTCTCAAAAACAAAATAGCACAAAGTTGACTAAACAAAGGTATTTATACATATATATATTTATATATGTATGTATGTAATAAGTAATAAAAACAAAAATATAGGAAAAACTTGAAATAAATATTCAACACCACGAAAATATTAGTTAAACAAAAGGAGCTTTTATCATTTTTAGATAAATACAAAGACAAAAAAAGAAAATAAGATAATAAATAAATAAAGACTCTTCACTTTATCTTAAAGTTTAAACTATACGTTAATCGATTTTCCCATCAAAGTTTACATATGCTTTAAATAGGCGCACATAAGTATAGATAAGCAAAAGTATATTATTTCTAAATTCGACTAAATACAAAAATTTTCCATTTTCTTCATCTCAATTATTATTTAATCGTTTACATATCGATTTTTCCCGCTTCATTTTAATTATTCAAAGACCATTGCGCGAATTGCTCTTGCCACTGGCTCTCATTACTACTGGTCATGTTGGCCTAAAATGAAAATTGAAAGATAAAATTTGTTGTTTAGTTCATCGCAGCTCTGTTTTGGTTGAAACAAATGCTTTTAGTTTTTTTCATAATTTGTTTCTAAATGTATATAAAACTGTAAGGAAGAACCTTTACCTTTTCACTCCATTCGCTACTAAATGACTGTGTATCCTCATAATCTGGAATATTTATTGAAAAAGCATTTTTGAAACAGCATTTCTTTTCGTTTTTTTCTTTTCTTTTGTTTTAAGTTTTCTCATCAATAAATTTTCAATAATTTATTTTTATTTTATATTGAGAAACTGTACAATTTTCTAAATGAAAATTAAAAAAAAAAAAAAATTTCAACATAAACCTATTTAGCAACAACAATAATACTGATAATAATAAAAAAAATAATAATAGTAACGACGATAATACATATCTACAAAAACATAAATAATGAGTCTTTTCCAATGACAGCATATAACTAATAAAGCAGCTACGGCATATTAACATATCTGGAATCCAATTGATCCAATTTTCAATGCCAATTGAATTTTAAAAACCCATAAATAAATAATAATAAGCGATCCGTTTTTATATATGAATATCAGTCTTTAGAAATCTTATCAGTTTATAATCAGATTTTCTAATTTTATGTTATTTTTTAATAACCAACCAATAGCCTTCAAATGCTTCAAAGACGCTCTAAAGAAGGCAGTAGCTCTTCAAAGATGGCTCCGGCTATCAATGTAGTCACTATCTAACCGCTTTATCGACGCCATTTTCTTCTTGACATCTGACAAAAATTTTCAATTCACAATAATTCAAATTTCATATAATAGCGCAGTTTGTAATAGCGTTGGACGTGTCGAATTTGGGGCCTGAAAATTACGATTTGCAGATAACATTGATATTCTGTTGCAGAATCCCATCGAAAGTTTGTCGAAACTTATGATCAACTTGCACGGAAGGCACAGGTCTTGGAGCATTGTTGGACAAGAATGACAATAATTCGCGGATCAATTAAATGTGACACGAAAAGTCATCTCAATGCGTTCTCATAGTTGTGGGGAAGATAGGAGAATGGCTGCCAAATGCGCTTAATGAAAGCCAGCAGCAAAACTGAAACATCACTTTTGAAATGGTGTTCATTAGGTACAAAAGGAAATCATTTCCCCATCGGGTTGTGATTGTGTGCAATAAAAAGTATATGTATTTTGAGAATATTAAATGTAAACGTGCAGTAACAGGTAACTTTAGGCGAACAATCCACGTCGACTGCAAAGCCAAATCGCTAAGGAAGGCAGACAATGCTTTACTTTTACCCGAGTCCGAGAGCTATTAAAGCCTGGGAAAATGGTTACTCTTGAAAGTTGTCAACAATCAGTGCGAACGATTTCAATCAAGTTGTGACGTCAAAAACGCAACACAAACGCAAGATCAAGGAAACAATTAACGCGATTAGTTGGGCAATATTTTGATATACAACTTCCTTAAACAGACATGAGTCCTTCCGTTTACTAGTTATTTGTATCGATGAGACGGACACTTGCTGAGCTGCGCTGCACTTCTTGCGAAAGTGCACGAAAATAGCCCGATGACTAGTTTGCCTCAAAAGAGCAACAGTTTCAGGGTGATGTGCATAAATTGTTAAACAGATGACAAAAATACATATCTCTTAAAAATCGTATCTCTTATGATTTTCATAACATAAACATACATTTTCTATATAAAAATTTGCGGTTTTATTTTTACATACTTCGTGTTGTAAATATTCTCAGGGCTGAAGAAAGAGACAATAGGATATACTATAAATATTCTTGATCCATGCCAATCGATTAGTCCGTTCTAATGTCGAAATTTTGATTATAACCTAAAAAAGAGAAACGATTTTGTTCTTAACTTTTTTAATAACTTTCGCCAGGTTAAGTTAAAAAAGCAGCAAACTCAGTGTGCTGGCCGCCACAATCATCGGAGGAGTGGTAATGTAGAACTAGTCTTCTTTTAACAAGCTCTATAAAATGTTCACAACAAAGTCCAAAACCAGCGAAATCGTACAAAAGGGTTCCATCACAATTATAAAAAATGCGTTTATGAATCAGGCGAGTATTGACGGTGCCCGCCTAACTACCCGAGAATTGCCACCTAGTTGTATAATATTTGCATACAAGCGAAGAGATATACCGCATACATCTAATAAATAAATATTCGCTCCGTCTCGCACTTAAAAACTACGTGGAATCTATTCGTTGGAATTGAAAGAATCCAAAGCCAAAGGGAGTATAAATTTTTCTCTATTAATCTTAAAGAGTCCCATGGATAATAATTACATTTCAAGTATGAAACGCTGAAGACATTATCCGCCCAGGCAAGACTTACAAAAATAATAAATTTTCAAACAATCGGGTGTTACAACGATGACGTCTATCGGTATCCCGAGAAAGCTTTTTTTCGTGGATTATTAAGAATTTTAAAATTGTGCGAATATCAAAAAGAAAATAAGTTTCTTTTCTTTTTTAACAAAACCAGTCACTCAGAAGATGCGCCCTATCCAAATAACAGGGTGGCGGTTAGAAAGAAGTGAGGAAAGAGAGATAAGAGATGATGGCCGCAATTCAAGGGATGTGTGCCCAATTGGTTAGCGTTATGCGTTTAATGACCGAACACTCACTGTAACTACGACCAAAGTAAACTCCACCGCTACCACAGTTTCTTAGTTTTCAAGAACAATTAGAAATTTGAAATTAGAAAATTTGGATTTTTTCCTGGATTTTTAGTTACTTATTGAAAGATGAGACATTCTTTCCCAAGTGCTGGGTACTTAACACTTTGTTCTTTAAAAGCCAAATTGATTTGCTTCCAACAAATTTATCCGTGTTATAAGAATTGGAAGTAAAATCTGTCAGACGTGTTTACTTTATATGCATATGGCATATAAAAAAACGTCCTTAATGGGCGCGGACCACAATTAATAATAATACAGACATATATAATATGTGTATATGACATTCGCTAAGAACTGTCCGTCCTCTTTATGACAACTATTGAAAGATGGTAAACAAATTAAATTGCTCCTTGTGTTCCTAACGTGGGAGAATATACTGCAAACGTCCTATACGTACTATATATCAATATGTACATACATGATAGCTATGTCTATGTCTACTGGCAGACTCATAGTTGCATTGCAACATTCAATTATTGAGAGAGAAACTCGGCATAGGTATTATTAGTTCAGGATCATGAAATGGAAATTTTCCGCCCATAACCAAATACCCAAAAAGCTGCTAAAATTTATAGTAATTACTAATAAGTAAGAAAACTATGTTCGGCTGTAACCGAATCTTTTATGCCCAACACCGTTATCGTAAAAGAGACAAAAAGAAAAAAACTAAATTTGTATACTCTATACTATTAGGTGGGCGCGACCACTTTGTCGTTTGTCTCTATTGTAGTTTTTGAGTAACGAGCAAAAAATGGGGAGAACAGAGGTCCCAATTACTATAGCATCACCCATCGCATATATATGTACGTTTAATTTTTATAGATTTATTTGTTGTAGTTCATAGATAATGATCAAAAAACCCACTTTTTACTGCTTTTGAAAAACAGAAGCGTCTTCAGTTTATGTGGTACCCTAGGCGTGTCCTTCGACCGATTTGGATTACCTTCAATGCCGACGTTTCTACCAAATTTAAAGCCGATAGGTTAATTTTTGCGGCCACGAGAATATTTACAACAATTATTACACACACGGACAGACGGACATGTTTAAATCGGTTCAGAATTTAATGCTGATCAAGAATATATCTACTTTAAGGCGTACTGAGCGGTGCAAACAACATTTCAACAAAATGAATACAGCCCTCATCTTGTGGGTGATGGGTATAAAAACTTGATAAAAATAATTTTCCAAGATTATCCACAAATTCATTGTAAGAATACTGACAAACACGCTGCCCGTTAATAAAATACTTTGCAATCTTTTTACATTGATAAACTGCACAATTAACATTCGAAATGGAGCGCAGGCTTAAACGAGCAGATGAGCAACCAATTGATACCTTTAAACGTTATCGGAAACGGGTCAATATAAATAAATTGCAAATTATTTTGATATCAATGATCGTGTCACCTAACCAGCTGGATTATTTTCACAGAGATCTATGAGACAGAGAGACGGAGATAAACAGAGGTAAAGAGTGCATCGATAGAGAGTACATCGATTTTATTGGAATTGGAAGTGAGTTTTGAAAGGATCACAAAAGGATAATACGAAAATAATATCTGGTTGCGCCTATACGTATGCAAAGCAAGATCTTCATAGATTTAGCAGGGACTGCACCGATTATTAACACGATTTGCACGAAGCATTCTAAACTAGCTAAACTAAAGATGATAAATAAATATTAACGAATGCGGAGCAAATTGATAAGAAAAACTAAGAAAAGAAAAAAAAGTTATATAAAAAAATTATACGAAAATAGAAAATTTTGAATTGTACCTTTTCGAGAAACGATAACAAGTTAACGATAACGATAACGATAACGATAATAAGAATTATAACACACACACAGATTAGATATGTTTTTTGCTTGTATGCATAACTTTATGTGTATGTATTAAGTAAGTTGGAAGAAGATAAGACGTAAACATTTACACAACATATGTACATAAAGAGAGAGAGAGAGAGTGAGTGAGTTAGACAGAGAGAGAGAGAGAGAGAGTTGGTATGGTTGCGTATATTTATGGTAAACATTGATAGAGATTCATAAACTCAAACTATATTTCAGTAAATGGGCGTGCATTATCAATTGCAGTTCATCGATTGTCTCACCGATTTCATGCAATAAAGGAAATCCGGCATCGGGATCATCGATCAACATTTCCGGATAATGTTTATAGCACATTATACGATTAATATGAGCCTGCTCTTCGGCTATATCTACATCGGTATCTAATTCAACATCTGTATCATTTTCAATTCGATAACGTAATTCGGCATCGTTATCAGCATTATCCTCCAAAGATGTTAAGTCAGACTCATAGTGCAATTGTAGCGTTGACATGCCGCTATCATAAGCGCCGGGTAAATCATAAATACCGCTACTGCTAACGCCACCACCTCCACCTCCACCTCCACATCCACTATCCAAATCTGTATTGAAGTAATCATATTCTTCATCATCAGATTCGCCACCCTCAACATGACGTATGCCTGCCGCGCCAAAGATTTTTAGTTTTTTTGTTGAGTAAAGTAGAAAAAAAAATTCAGCAAGTATTTCTTGTTTGTTTGTAGAGATACAAAATAATTGTTTTTTTTTTTTCTTTTTTTTTTATATTATATATAAATATATGTATATATATGCATATATATATATATATATATATACACATATGTATATAAAGATATTTGTTCTAGTGTAGTTCTTAGAGTATGCACAGCCACATGTAGAATGAGTGGAGTTTTGGATTAATTTTTTTTCGATTTCGATTTTATCATATATATATATATATACATTTAGTGTCCTAACAATTGCATTGTTTACGCTTTCGTCGTCTGTTCGGAAAATATTCTATAAAATTAAAGGAAATTAGAAAACATAAATTATAATTAATAGAAATAAATAATAGAAAGAGAGAAAGAACGTAAATGGAGGAAAATGAAAATTAAATTTTATGTTTTTAGAGAACATCGATAAGCATATCGCATTGAAACTGAATTTATAAAAGAATTTTGAAAATTTTGCTTTTAAACAAAACTTACCTAAAGGTAAAATGAAACGGGCCTGCGTAACTTTAAGTGATTGCACTGTAAGAACATATATTTACACACACACACAAAACACACAAACGAGTACACATTTATGTTTATAAAAACTATATTCGTTAGATATAACATACATATACATAAATATTTTATTTGGGTTAAAATACTTGTGGCAATAGGATATAGGAAGAGAAAGAGAAACAATTGAAACTATGTAGTAATAGTTTTTCTCATTTCAACTATTGTTCAAGCATTTCAATAAATTTTTGCATATAGTTTGTATTTCTTTTTTTTTTTTAATTTTTTTTATCATTTTTTTTTTTTTTTTTTTTTTTTTTTTAATCTTAGCGATAAGCAGAGAATAAAGAGGTTTTTTTGCCCTAAAACATAATAGAGCGCAACAACGACGGTATTTATGCTTAGTGAGTGATTACCTGTATTCAAGTCATTTAGCAGAGTAGACATAGCGGTGGTCACTGAATCTGCTGCTTCATTTAATTCTGCACTTGTATTATTAAGCAGGTAAGCAGTTTCCTGATTCGTTGTTGTTTCTTAACACAAAATTAAGTTCATTTATAATTAAATTAAAAAAAAAACAAAATCGAATCTCATAAAATTATAATCAAATCTAATGTATATAATTTCCTACAAAGTTCTTTATGCATAGAAAACCGCCCCAAAACCTAATCCCTGGATCGATAGAAAAGACTCTATATTTTCGTTTATGTGGATAAGTAGTTTTTTTTTAGGAGATAGTACTCACTTGCGTTTCCATTTGAACTGAACGGAGCACGTAATTCATTGGCCAGTTGTTGAGTGAGTTGGTCCATTTGACTCTGAGTGTAAGCGTTCGGATTTAGAGCCGTGTGTTGCTGTTGCATGCGCAGAGCGTTACCGGGTCCGACTACATTGAGACCGGGCTGTTGCACGTGCAGCGAGCTCATGGGTGAAGTGCCGAGCGTATTAATTCCGCCTCCAGCACCGCAGCTTGTCGCAGCAGCAGTGCCGCCTGGCATGGGAGGTGATTTACCAGAGCGGGGACTAGAATTGGGTGTGGACCTAGGCGAAGCTGTCTGCTGATTCTTTAACATACGCATTAAGCCCTCCAGTTGTTCCATTAGTTGACGTCGTGAATCTTGCAAAGCTCCCAAGTGGCCTTCAAGTTCTCCCTTACGTTGTCGTAATGCTCGTAATTCATTAATCAATGCTGGATTCTCCGGAGCCATTTGCTCTGCTTCCTGTTGGCGTCTTAACCGAGCTATTTCCCGCATAATTTCTTTATTTTTAGCTTCCAGCTGGGCGATCAATTCCCGTTGAGCTCGCGAATTATCGGAACTAATGGTATTGGCTGCATCGGCAACATTAGCTGGGCCACTAGGCTGTGAAAAGAAATAATTATCATATAAATGAGAGCAATTTCAACTAAGACCAATAAATTTAATAAAAAATTAACAAAAAAAGTCGTACTCCTTGCGATAATAATTTCTACTTATTTTAGCCAATATCTAGACCGAATTTGCGGAGAGCTCTGATGAATGCTGCATCCAATTTTAGTTCAACACTTGTTAAGCATGTTATGGCTATTTTTACGCTTGACTTATAATGACCAACTATTCTATTTTCTATTCCAATGGTTTTGACTAAGAGAATTTTCGCAACAAACGACATATGGATGTACGAAACGATGAAAGGATCTATGGAGTCCATTATAGGAATTAAAAAGCTGTTTACAAATAAACGGAAAGTTAGATGTATGTCCGCCATGATTGACGTTTAACCCCCACGACGTTACACCACTTTACTTAATACTATTCTCCATTTACTTTGGGGAGGCGGCCCAAACCTTCAACTGATGTGGCTCAAATTTAGTAAATTTAATTTTCTCATCACAAACCTTACTATTCTTCAACTATTTCCATCGTAAAGTGCTAAAAATTGGACTTTGCAAGATAGAGACTCACTTTGCATGAGAACCCTTACATGATATGAAATTTGGTCAACATAATCAATTCATCACAAAATATTAAAAATTGGAACTTTTTCTGTATAATGCCTTCCTCTGCAAATAATGTTCCCATTGGATCAAGGTTTGCCATATTTATTTTACTTGCCATAATGCTAATGCCTACTGATTTTGGGATCGGAATGATTGAAAAAATTGATTTTTTCGCGCAAGAAGCCTTTTTTCAATCGGGGCATTATATGACGAGTGTTTGTGCAAATGGTCTGACCAGATCCATTTTGAAAGGGGTTGATGCTTGGAACAAAACACGTGAGTGTAGCGGCCTTCGCGAAAGTATGCTAGAAATTGCGACCTGTACGTTGCCGCATATTGAACGAATAGATGCACAGACCAGCTGAAACTGATTCAGAAAATGATTCCGTATCGATTGATAGATTTATCTTAAGCCGCGAAAATATAACATATCCTGTAATATAAGTGGTGCAGGGTATAACTACAAGAGATAAATATTTCCAAGTAACAAAAGCGATTTTGTATTAACTCTTCGAGTGAGTGTGTGTGAAATTACTTACTGTACGAGTCTCTTGAGCGAGACGAGCTGCATAGCGGGCTATTAAACGATGCTCCTCATCATTGGCTGAAGCAGCAGCCAAACGTGAAGCTGCAGCACCAGTGGCACTATCCACACTGCGGCCGGTAGCACGTGAATCTATAGTGCTGGAGCGATCAAAAAGGCCGCCACCGCCCCCGCTACCGGATAAAACACCTCCCAGACCATGGAGTAATGACGGATCGCTGAAACCGTTGTGCGAAGGCAGCGGTGATGGTGGCACAATGTGCGACAAATTCAACGTCTTTTCAGGCTGTTCAGGAAATCGTGGCAACACTTGAGTCGTCTTTTCGGGCACACATCGGAAACTTTTGCGCAACGAATGACCAATCTGCTTGCTCGGCGATTTATAGCTCGAGTACTCCTTGACCTCGTGATCGTTTTGATGATTCAGTGACGTCTTGCCATGCCAAAAGCACTCCTGACACAATTGGTAGGCGTGACATCGCTGACAACGATAACGAAAGCCCGTGAAGTTTTCCTTATGACAGACAGAGCAGATTGTCGGATGCACGATCGTCTCAACCGTGGCCAAACGGTGCAACAAAGGTAACCACACAAGGCAGGATGGTCCCGGTTCAGACATAAGTGTTGCCATGAAGTCATTCACAGTGACTTTATTTTCGGCCGGAAAAATCTCGTCTTCAAGCCCATCCTTGTAATGGAATGTAGGCGATTCGTAAACCGCTGCCGGTAAAGCTAATACTTCACGTAAAAATTCTCCCAATTTCCATGTTACCAGTTGACCAGCACCGTCCGATATTTGAGAAAATATATCTAAACCAAAACAACAAAAGTACAATTTTTTTCGCTTTATAATACACATATGTACGGATAAATGTTAGGAAACTTACATCTTAACTTATCTACCAATTTGCCAGAGCACATTGTAGCCAAAGCTACTTTAATGGAAAACACTCGTATTTTACCAGAATTATCACTAAAAGAATAAATTAAATGTTGAATATGTTACGATATGTTACGTTACGTATATAGTATACATTAGTTTGTAGATTCACTTACCTGGTATAAGCTGCCAGAAGCCAATTAAGTAATAAGCCAGCTTTAGAATCAACAGGAACTTGTTGTGATGTTGGCAGTCGTTTGTTAAGATTGTGATATAACGATGAAACTAAAGTTTCTAAACGTGCTACGCTAACATCACTTTGTGGCTCAAGAGTATTTAAGCCATTCTCTCGAAATGCTTCAATTACATTCCATATGTCGACTAAATGCAGATTTGTAGACTTTTGTATGTAACGTAATTTAGAGGCGGTACGATATGAAGCGAAACGTATCGAATCAAAAGTTTGTAAGCGTAAATCTTGCAATATAGCAACACGAGGCTCTAACTCCATCATAATGACTAGCTGTGTTGGTGGCTCTGTTACGCTCTGAACGCGAACTGCAAACAAAGTAAGTAAGAATAGCAAAAATTGAAATAATTGCTTGTCATGACAAAAAGATTTCTTTTCACAACATTTCAAGATAATATTAAAGAAAGTTTTTACACGAACACCGTACCGCCCAACCAACCACAACAGTATACTGTTTGTTATATCAGTATCATCATCGTTTAATCACTAAATAGATAATTGGGTCGACTTTATGATATCCTGTTGTTTAGTTTAGTTTAATTTCTGTTGGTCTAAAGCTATAGAAAATTCAAATTTTCATCATCTCTTCACTTTCCTTGCATCTCTCTTTTCCGTAATGTACTTATGTATATATACCCACAAACACACACACATATATATATATATATATATATACACATAATAAGTAAGTGCTTGTCCTGATTCTTTTCTGCATAGTAATCGTTTATGAGTTATATACAACTGCAACGACAGCAGAAGCTTCCGGCTGTCATCTGCCATCCAATAATATCCTTCTTATCTCACTGTGCTTACATTTACATCATATTTGCCAATATGACTCATTGACTGGCGCCTTAAAAAATGTGATATGTCGAAGAAATCGAACAACAACAACAAAAAATGTTTTTTTTTTTTACGCGCTGAGCGGGGAAACATGATAGAAGAAAAGTGAAAAGAAAAAACATAGTAATAAAAATTCCGCATTTAATGGAACACGATAAGCACTATTTTGTAATGCTGTAAACTAATAGACAAAAAATAAAAAGTATCAGGAGAAGAGCAAGAAACAAATTCAATCGTAGTAATAAGAAGAATTCATAAAATACATTATAAGCTGCGTGTTCGATAATCAATTCTGATCCATATTCAATGAGACGTTTTTTAGATATTTTATCCGCAACTCGGGCAAATCTCTTCAGCTCTACTAATATATTCTAAATATGTATATATGTCTATATATATTTATATGTGTTTTACATAATGCTATGATGTTGTTAGTGCCTGTATGTGTCTGCATTATTCTACCCAATGAAGAGCTTGAGCAACCAGCAACCAGCAACCAGCAACCAGCACTAATCTCCCAAAGTAAGATTCAATTCATGACGGAGAACAGCAACAATTGGAAAAAAGGAAACAACTTTAGTTATTGCTTAAGTTATTTTCAGCGATCTATTGGAAATTAGTAAAAACTTATATTGAGCAACTGTTGGCTGACAAAACAAATACATACATGACTCTGGGATAATTCATAATAATGAAGTATTGCTAATAGAATTAGGAATCAGCTCCGAATAGTTTTTGTTTCTTTTTTCGTACTTTAGCTCATACTGAAAATCGTAGAAACCAATCACTCGGGAGATGTTGGTCTTACGTGTGACACGGTGATGTTCAGAAAGAAGTTGCGAACAAGAGAGGGAGAGAGAGAGAGAGAGAAAAGGGCGCAGACGCAAGTTAGTAGGTTTTTGCCCAATCAGTAGGCCTTGTACCTTTATCGAACCACCCACATAGGTTTAATTTGACATGATAAAGTACTAAATAATAATAAATTGACAAGTAGCGTCACTAATATAAACGCAGCTAAGCAGAGTGTGTTTAACCGAACATTTTTTTGTGTGGTAACCGAGATTTCTTAACTACAGCTCTTTCTATTAGGCTACCTACTACTACCGCAGCGACCTGTTTCCGAAGCATTTTGTATAAACCTAAAAATCTGATGGCGCTTACGATTACCTTGCCTCATGCAAGGTACTGAACATGCCATCACCGACTTTCTATATATATGATGCCTGACACTATTTTTACTCAATTGTCAATTTGACACCAACACGTTCACAACTTGCACTGATTTTCAATTTCGATTGAATTAAACGGATATATGTCCCAGTTTTCTATACTGCTTTCCCGGACGAGAGGTGAAGCCTATCAGTTGTATTATAAATTATATAATATTACAGATCGGTGGGTTCATTACATTTTAATTTATTTGCGGGACAAGTTGATAGTACAAGGCTTGTTAGCCTTGAACCAGGAACCCTAATGGAGGAAAGTTGTACGTGTGACCTAGCAGCACATATCTTTATCAAATTTTCTTGACTATAAAGCAGTATCTATATCTTTCTTTTTCTTCTCTACGGTAAGTGTGTTTATGATCCGATCGCGCCCATTTTGAACTAGGCTTTTGTAATTAATCGAAAAATATTCCTCCCGACTTTTAATATAATATCTTACTTGTCGAATGAGAACAAAAACTGTCAAAATATTAAAAAGTTTCAAGTCAAATAGACACAATTTGATATAGATATAGATACTCAATATCCCGAGAGTTAGAAGAGAAAAAAAAATGGGTTTTTTATAGTAAGAAATCGAAATTGAACTCGAATATTAAAACATCTCAATCTGATACATCCGGCAGTCGGGTAGTCGGGTAGTGTTGATTATTAGTATACTAAAACCATTCGCAACGATATTCGCTTGCTTAGTGAGGCAAGCAACTCGAGCGGTGTATTAAATGAAAAATTATCCGTTTGCTACATTATTGAACTATTTCTACTACTCCTCTGCTACTCCTTTCGACAAACGAGACCAAATATAACAACAACAATAAATGATGTCTTCACCGCTTAAATCTGAGCGACTATTCCGGCGGAAAATTTAAAAGATTCAATATATCCAATGTATGTTTACATTAAGACCGACCATGTTACGGCACGTTACGAAAGGCGAAAGGCTACGTTGATTAAAAAGTATGGAAAATTTAGAGAAAAAAAATTTCAAATTATGCAATGGTTGCGAAAACTTTAATTCGGATAAATAAACGTATCCCAGCCGGCACTGAAAATTTTCAATTGGTCAAAATAAACCGTCAGAGGCAAATGGAGAGCATTGAGACAGTTAAGAGGGATGATCGTGGCGCATAATATGATAAGATTTAAACATAAGAATTAAAATTTCAATTAAATCATACAATTGGCTGAGAGAGGGAAGTAGGGTTCATTTCGTTTGCTAATACACTGTCTGAGAAATAGAGGATATTGCACAGCATTTCACCTGACCATTTGCGACCGATGTTAACAGAATTGAAACTAGCTATTAATGAATTCTTGAAACTGCTTCAATAATATGATTTATTTTTATAACCACTGCTGAAAGATGGGCTTATACTCAGTCGGTTATAATTTCTGCAACATCCAAAAGGAAACTTCAGAGAACCTATTAAATATATATATTTTTGATCAGCGTCAAATATTGAATAGATTAAGCCATGTCTGTCCGTCTGTGCGTTTGTGAGGCGTGTGTTGTGGACACTCTCCTAGTACCAAAAATCAAATTGTCAAAACCATTGGAAGTTTCTGCACTCACGTCGTTATTGACGAAGGGCGAAATTGGTCAGAGCACATGCCCGCTGCAAAGTGCAAAGTGCAACGCAACTGCTAACGCATTCTCTAAGCATAAATTTGTGGATTTTTGCTCATTACTCCCAAATTATGAAAGATAGACGGCTGAAATTTCCTATACTCACTTTGTGGAAATGTCTATTATTTACGGGGAAAAATGGAAAAAATCGTCTTTGCCCACACAAAAGTACAAGAAAAGTAAGCTTAATACTTTTCCTCTCAACAATATCTTTTAGTGAACTAAAAGGTGAAAACTAAATTTTATTTAAATGACAGCATGAGGCGCTAAAGATTTTAATGACGGTGGTGGTACGCGGGGTTCGTCCCCAGCCGAGTGTAACTTTCTTCATTGTTTTTTATTGATTTTTGGATTAGTTTCGAATTTTGCTGTATTTGTACCCTACACCATTTGCGATATAGGGTATATCAACTTTGTGCAGATGTATGTAAAACCCGTAACGGCTTAAGACAGACCCACCATTTGTTATAGTTATCAATTCAGAATCATTATCTGAATCAATTTAAGCATGTCTGTCGGTCAACCTATCATATAAATGTATTTTCTATATCCCACCTTACGTAAGGGTTCCGACGAACCTTTCCACGCCTTTATATGACAAAAAGTACTTTATTTAATATTTAATAATGAAAATTGGTTCGTAATAATGATTTAGTATTGAAATTAGCTCCAGTCTATTTTTCGGACCTCTGCTCTTAATAAGAGTACTATTGAATGGTAAGCTTTTGTGTGGTGATAAACTTTTCATATTTTATAACAGAAATACACGAATAGTAGAATAAGTTCCTTGAAAAGCAGGTAAATTTTTTTGGAATTTCAGTCCCTCTTCCATATAATGACTCCCATAAAAAGTATGCCTTTAGATAAAAAGTACACCCTTAGATGAAAACAAGGTGTACTTGTTGGTATTTTATTATGTGTAGTATTAACCTAAGTGAAATAATGTACGGTATCTAGTGGTCGGCTTTGTTCAACTATAACTTTTTACTTGTGCGAGATTTTAATTTGGTACACTAGACTATTGTGGAATAAGAAAAAGTAAGAATTGCTTTTTTAAGTAAGGGCTCCATAAAAGGTTCACAACTTACAAAACGCTTACGCGCTCAGACGATAAGTTCAGTTATACGTAAGCTGATTGCCAACTGCGTCTTAAAGAATGCCTTAAATATGTTAAAAAGTCGAAAATCAAACCAAAAACCGTGTTCGGCGCAACATAGCAGAGCCGTTACAAGTCACAAAGCAACTAAAAGCATTTTTGTTCTTGTTGTCTTTCAGACTGCAAAACCTTTGTCCTACAACAAAATCGATATTGGAGAGATTTATTTATTGTGACTATTGTTCGAAAGTGACAAAAACTCTTACTATGATCAGTGTAGAGCAGTGACAACGGCAGAGTATGACCGTAAGCCTATAGTTGATTTTTTCAAGTGGGTAAATGGATTTGAATTTTGACGTCGTAATGCTTGTGCACATGTTGTGCTAAGAAATTGCAAAATTTTCATAATTTTAAAGAAAAGAAAAACACACGCACACACACACACGGCTTGAAATTTCCATTCAAACGTTACAAAAGAATTCTAACAAAGCTTTATTGTTGTACGTGTATGTAGGTGTAGAGAATATTTACGAATATATATATATATATATATATATGTATATGTATGTATGTATAATTTAATGTAAAATTCTACTAACCTAGAAAGATATGTATGAATAAATATATGCATGCATACGCTTCTAATTAAAGGTGTAAATATCGTATTTATGTAGGTATGTCGGCATATTTTTGTGCGATTGTTCTGTTAGCATCCATCACATACTAAACGACATATGAAAGAATACTAAAACTGACATAGGCACGTAAGAGGGCATACGAATGAGGATGGAAATGATATTTTGCTGCATATTTTGATGCCACTTTAGCAGCTGAGCAAACTATTATGGAATCGCACCTGTATACGAACACCGGGTATTTTTGTTATTTTTATTTTTGCTTTTATTATTTTATTTTTTGCTCTAAACGGTCCTCTAAATGAAAGCCTGGAGTGAGGAAGAATTCCATTGTAGAGTTGTGCATACGGTAGCATAAGTGCTTGTATTTAGACAAAGAAAAAAAAAAATAAAAATAATTTTATTCATACTAACAACATATGAAAACGTTAAACGCCCACTTATGTACGTTCACAATTGAATTATTGCCACGTCCCCAAATTATGACAATACCCATATAGGCAAAAGAGAGAGAGAGAGAGAGAGAGAGAGAGAGAGAGAGAGAGTGAAGGGAAAAAAAGAACGCACAATCTCTACATGTGTATGATAATTTGTATGAATACATCGTGCATTCATATAACGACAACTCAGGCTCATAAAGGTACCGTTACTTGCTTACACACACAACATATACATATATGTATATATATATGGATGGATACGGATGTTCTGCATAATGTTCAATTCACTTAAATGAATTTTGCATAAATTGCTTATTAAGTTTCAAAAAAAAAAAAAGGTATTCGGAAATTAGCAAACATCCTTTCTCAGCAAGAAAAAAAAAAAAAAAAAAATGTAAATAAATAAATAAATAAATGGAAAGATAGGCACAAGAAGAGAAAATTAAACAAAAAAATCACATATGCTTTCACTACGTATGGGTACCAGTTGGCATTTATGTATGTATCTCTGTGCATATACTATATAAATATATAAAATAGAGTAAAAAGTATTGAGCCTTTTACTATTATATCTTAAGCCCGCTAAAAATTAACTTAAACCAATCAATCAAAGTTAAGCTCTTCCTGCCATTTTATCTCAACTAGCGGCTCGAGTTTGACTTTTATCTTTACTCTGAACTTGCACTTTTTTCTCTTCGAAAAGTCCGATTTCTTTACATTGTCTTTTTGTTCATTACAATCACATAGTTATCGCCGTTAAAAGAGAGATGTTAGGCAGTTTCTTAAGCCCGAGCGGTCACCAATTGCGAATAATTGATCACAATACAAAGTATACGCTTGCGTGGCAACGACCAGTGATTTGTCAGACGTTTTGGCCTCTCAACAATACGCTCTGCCTAGTGCTAAGACAATCCACAACGGAGCCAAAGATAATGATGTTGCATCACTGTTTTTTTTCGCTAGAGGACTTAGAAACTACGATCGCAGAAAATAGATTCGAAGGGGAACTGAAAAGTAATCAAAACTAGATGATGATAACCTAAAGGCGATGGTGGAATCAGGTCCTCGTCAAACAATTGAGGAATTATCAATGAAGATTCTATCTGGTGCTGTCTATGGTCTACAGTTCGGGATCATCTTCATCGCATAGCAAATTTGTGCACGTAAGGAATTTGACCTCCTCATGAGTTGTCGGAGACGGCGCTCGATCAAGGGCGCTCCGTCCGCGCCCTTACTATTTGTTTCGATATGAAGCCGATCCTTTTTTGCGCCGAATTGTAACTGAACATGAGAAGAAGTGAGTGCTATACAATAATCCTGCACGATAAAGACATGGGCTTTATTCCGGGAAAGCAACTGTTTCGACATCACACCCATCACTAACAAAAAAGAAGGTTCTTGCTTGTGTATGGTGGGATTTTTCTGGAATCGTACACTATGAACTGCTTAAACTTGGTCAAACCAACGTTACATCGACAGTATATTGTGAACAACTCGAGCGAACGAAACGAGAGCTCATAAAGGAACGATCTGTTCTATCTGTCAATAGCAAAAAAAGGATCCCCTTAACCCGATAACGCGAGGCCTCATGCGGCACAGGAAAAAATAAGGGAGCTTGGATTGGAGCGTTTATCCCAACCACCCTGTTCACCAAATCTCATGTTGTCCTTTTCCGCCTTTTCAGGTCGTTAGAGCATACATTAATAGGGAGAAAATTTACCAATGTTGGGGAAGTGAAAATGCACTTGGAAGAGTGAATGAGAAATCGAAGGAAGGTGAATCGACCAACTGGCTCAAGGCTGGCAAACGGTGCTTTTCTTTAACAAATAAATATTATTCGCCAGAATAAAAGCATTTTGATTACTTTTCAATCCCTCCAATAACTAAAAAGATAATTAAATAACTTTATAATCTTGCAATAATAATAATAATAACAATAATAGGCTCAATACATTTTAGACAAACTACGCATGTATTCATTATTATTAAGGTTCTACTTAGAAAATATCTAAAAAATTTGAAAACTAGGTTGTAACTATCTCTGCTGACTTTTGCACGGCTATGCATACACCTACACGCGCCTATATCTATCTATATGCACATACCAACATCCATACTCATACTACATTATTTTCGTCATGATTGTAGAAATTGCTCTTTTAGCACAAAGTTCCGTTTGAGAATGCTTTGAAAAAACAGAAGAAAAAAAATTGGAGAAAAAAGAAAAAGAGTAAGAACATTACACTCAGCTATAATCGAATCCTTTACACCCCTACTTTTTTACTATAACTTAGTATGCATGAGTCTGCTTGACTTTTTTTTTTTTTTTCATTTTTATGCAAGTGTTCTAGGATCATAGGCAGAAATTTTTATTGTTGCATCCTGTGTAGCTTACGGAGCTTATGGAGAATGTGGAAGCAAACTCAACTTTTTCGCTTTCGCAGACTATGGGTTTTCTTTAAATTTTTTGTTCTTTCACACTTTCGAATACTAAGCCGTAGGCAAGAGTTTGCAATGCTTTTGCAAAATTTTACCGTAGGCTTTACTCTGATCGCAAGAGGTACAGACGAAAATGCTTAAATTGATTCCGAAATTAATATTAATCAAGAATATCTATACTTTAAAGGGTCTCTCTGAAGCTCTTCTGTCTGGATACAGTGTAAATGTGTTGACAAAATGAAAATGCTCCCGTCCATCGATGACGGGTCGAAATAGATAGAAAGTACGTGGAAAAGACGAGAGAACCAAAAGGAGAGGAGGCGGCGGGAGGAAGAGAGATAAGGAAAGAGAGAAGACCTTTAGCACAAGTCATATGACAAGCAAGAGAAATCGCAATGAAGTTATGAGAAAACCCGCATAAAACCAAGAAAGAAGCTTAAAATTGCGGTAAAGTATTGTTCATAAATCTTTATACGAGTACTCATAAAAGTTAGCAAGCAAGCAATGAATGCAATGGTAACTAAAGCCAAAAAGCAAACAAACAAACAAGAAAAAATCGTAGTAAAAACACAAAAAGGTAGTAAAAGCAAAAAAAAAAAAACGAAAAAGAAAAAGAAAACAAGAAAGAAAAGAACAAATGCATAATAACTAGAACTTCTAATGACGCTATGATTAACTAGAAAGGAAAGTAATCTCATTTCGGAAAGTAATAACAATCTGGCTAAAAGCTGTCATTTATAGGTGTACATATATTTCACATAACAATAAGTTTAGCTTCGGGAATTCAGGAAAGGGTTAATTTTGTCATTCCACTTAAAGTGCTCGCAAATCTGCCTCAGAAGCTAAATTTGGTACACATAATTTTATTACGTAATACATAATATATTGTATAATATATTATATAATATTTGGTGCTCGCACTTATTCTGACCATTTTCTTGCTTGAGACAGGCATTCACTGACCAAATGTTTATTTAATATTTTCCATAATTTTCTACAACTTTTTCCCATCTTTCTGGCAACATGACCGATATTGGTTTGGCAGCTAATCATCCAATCATCGATCCATTTTCGCACTGCTTCACCATTCACTCTGGATCAATTTGAATAAGTCACTTGCGACTATGTATCCTTGACAATTCTTGTCGACAACGTGTGGTCGAGCGTTCTAATGCAAGAGGATGGCTTTGAATCTGTTGACCGCTATTGGCGGTTTTTCTTTGCAGCATTAAATTTAGTTGATTGTCATCCGCAGTAACAGTTTTCTTCGATTTCAGCAACTCATCATGGACTACAGCTCGCCGATCCCAGCATGGGCACAACAAAACTTTATAGGCATGAATTTTCCATGTCAGTGCCGAGGTGGATGTCTCTTCTGAACCAACCCCTCAATTTTTGCGCTTGGCATTATCGTAACAGATTCATTATTCTTCGTCAAGACAGTATCCGGCGTGAGAAACACTGCTTTCTATGGATATCTTCATCTTTCCCTTAGTTAAAGAAAATGATCTTATTTCTGAGCTTTCGGATTCGGATGGGATATGAAGGGAAAGTATCACGAGCGGTAATGTCTGGAGATTATCAAAAAACCTTGTCTTTCGCAGAGATGCCCACAGTTTCGAAACACATTTCATTATAATGTGTTTCATATTTAGCTATAACTTAGTTCTCATGGCACGTGCGAAATTGCTATTTTTGAAGGAACCTTGGACATAGTTAGTCTTCCATTGCGAGCAAAAATTTATTTAATTTATTACATATTTGCAAAGATGTCCAGGAGGTTTTCAATCAAAGAATGTATTGGTCGTGTATTTATATACATTTATAATCTCGAGTAGTCAAAAATTAGGCGAGAACTTTCAATAGCATATTTCGCGAAAACCTGACAGATTTCCGTATAATTAGCCCACTTTTGCCATTTGCCGCGTCCCTAGCAGTTTTGCTTCATACACAAAGTGGGCTTGCTTAAGAAATTGTGAGTGTGTGTATTGCTAATGGTATTGCTGTTAATATTACTTATTAGGGCCCCCGCCTCACTCCCACCATCTCAGAACATATTCAACGATAGCTTTGTTAAACGAAGCATTAATATAAAATAAACTAAATAGATAAGAACGCAATAAAGTGAAGTAAGACCGAAGAAAAAACCGGGGAAAAAGAGGCAAAAAGGTAGGAAACAAAAGTGAAGGGAAGAAGCAGCACAATCACTGAGAGTAGTCTCTCTCTCCCAATCGCTCTCCTAAAACATACAGGGGATAGGGAGGACAGCCTGCAAGTCGCAAGGAATGGAGCTCCTCAGGCCAACGGCATATATGACGAATGCCGAGTATTTGAGAGAATATTTGAGAGTGAGGAAAGACAGAAAAAGAGCCAGCCAGGCAGATAGAACTGAATGGAATACATAATTTGTTTATCTTAAAAAGGTGAGGTATTGAACTGAAACACTTATGTCCCTTTTGCTGGCTATAACACAAATATATTCGTCCAATGGTTCACGCGGTCAGGGGATCAGTTAGTTTTTCGCATTTGGCAAAACCCGATTTGCCGCCGGTAGAGGGCCTAAAGCAATATTTAAAAGAAATTTATTTCAAATTTGCTCCCACACGCACATGCAGACACACAAAATTCAACGCAAAGCGTTGTCGCTGCTTTTCTTTCATACAATTAGTGAAATCATATAAAATTTCTTGCGAAATGACCCCTCTCTTCATTCTTACATTTCCATTTCCTCTTATTGCTTTTATTGTTATTATTATTATTATTATTATTATTTATTTTTGTTGTTGCATTGCGTTCCTTAAGGCCAAACGATAAGTATTCGACAAAAATTGTACATTTTTGCCTAAAATGATTGCAAAACGAAGTCCTACAAATGGAAATATAATTCCAATTATTGTATAACTGAAGATTAATAATTGTAATTGGATTTTGAAGCCCTATTAAGAATCAAAAAATACTTTTTTGTTTTCAGTTGCAATTTATGCGATTTATTTAAAAATGAATGCAATTTATTAATAAATTCCAAGCCTGAAATCGCACAAGGCAATAAAACATGCCTTGCTAATAGCATTAAATCGAATAATTAACTCATTTTGATTTAATTACTTCATGCATTAACAACTTTCTCATAAAATTTCTAAGTAGCTATCGCATTGAGATGTTTCAGGGTCGTAGTAGCAAATGAAAGTTTTTAATGAAAGTTATGCCTACATTTGCATATTCTTACTTAACCTCGAACGAGTTAATCCCTTAATTAGAACAAAAAAAAAAAAAAAAAATCGACCTCAAAAAGTCAGTCAGTCAAACAGCCTATAGATGGGTAGATTTCATTCAAAGAATTTATAAGAGACCGCATGCAGCGCCTTCCACCCGCTACACAAATTTCTTTCTCTGATTATAAGATGCTTTGACTTTTAACCCGAACACATTGAAAGAAATTACATTTTCTCTACAAATATTGTTTTTTTCTTTTATTGAATATTTTTTTTTTTTTATTTTATGAAATTTATGTATGCCTTGCTCACTGCTTTCAATGCGTTCAAATTAAGGAATAAAAAAGAAGAAGAAGAATTTATGTTGTTACTCGCGTCTCTTCACTTGCCCCTTGACCTATCTATCTCTTTATTTATATGTTTAGCGGGGCCGTACTACTACCAGTTGAGCCCTTGAACCAGTCGGAAAATGAGGCCCACTGTTTATTTATTCACCTATTTGTATACAAATTATCAGCCGATGCAAAGATAACTTAGAGCTAAACCACACTTTAGAGCAGTGATTTCCAACCTTTTTGTACCGGCGCCCCCCTTCTCCTTCTGTTTACTGCAGTTTGACGCGAGTAAGCACGAGAATAATCGGGATGTTGCAAGTGCTTATCTTTTGATTCCACGCCCCACCGTACTCGGTACTCGGCTCCAAACGCGAAAGCGAGATATTTCGATTCGAAGAAGAGTATGAATTGGATGTTTTAGCATTTGTACACCAAAAATCCGCGGCGAGGATTGTGGATTACGTATACTGCTGGTTCATTTTTTTGACACCTGTTTGACTTTTTTGGTTTGTATTTGAAAATGATATTTTGGAAACAGCTACATGCCCTCCTTGCAACAGTGTCGCGCCCCCCAGGTTCGAGACCACTGCCTTAGAGTATGATGAGAGCGAGCAAAGTAATAGAAATAATGATACAGGTCTCCAAAGAAAATAAGCAACGACTAAGTAATGGAAAGATTTCGCGAATTATATAGAAACACTTCGGTAAGCACCACCAAAACGACAACGGGGAAAACCATAATAAGCAAAGTAAATGATAAAAATCAGTTAAAATTGAATCCGTGTCGAATCAAATTACGGGATAGCAAGGATGCTAAGGACATATGTGCACAAGCGCGCCCTTGATAACATCTATAGAATCCCGTGATGGATTAAATAAATACAGATTTGTACTGTGCATAAAACCAAGCATCCTGAAAGGTTCTGGAGCTGCCAATATGACAAGTGGATTGTCTCCTTCTCCGGAGTATAGACCGTTAATCAATTTAATAGTAAAGACAACACCCAGCAACTCACGTCTTCTTTCCAGCGTAGGAAGGTCAGGAAGAGCGTCAACCGGTTATAATTAGGTGGAGAATACCAGCCTAAGCCATCCAGTACAAAAAGTAAAAAGCTTCGTTGCACAGATTCAATTATGTCGAAATGACTTCTGCGACTCGGTATCCACAAACTGCAGATGAATACTTCAAAATTTGTCGAACAAAGGCGATATGTAACCGTTTGGTAACCTTTGATAACCTTTGACTGTCTCTTAATAAAGCCTAGACACGATTTGGCTTTATTGACGTACGATCGATGGTAGCGTAAATTAAATCCAACCTTTGGAAGAAGTATCACGCCCAGGTCATTAAATCCAGCTTGTTGCTACCAGTAAAGTAATTAGACGGCGTAATAGTGGACCAAGAAAAGTACAGCTTGCAGCATTTTATAAATTCACGGGAATCATCATTAGCTTTACACCATCCAACCAACTTCTTTGGGTCTGACTGCAGGCCAATCATATCACTAATAGAGTTAAATGAACGAAAGACTTTTACGTCGTCCGAAAACTTCAAGCACTTCGTTTCCTTCATACATGTAGGAAGATCCTTCCACTTCATCGTAAACAGAAGTGGGCGAAGGCTACTACACTGGCGCATCCCTGATGAAACCTTAATTATCCTTGAATGGCACGCGTTAAACAACGCTCACCGTATGGATCGATCGGAAAATCGAACTTTTCGCATTTTTGCACTTCAAAAGTTATCGTCAACTCTATCAAATGCTGCCGAAAAATCAATGTAGATAACATTCGTTATACTGATAAGTTATCAAAGAAACTTTTTTTTCAAAATTCGTTTAGTGTTAGTAGTGCGCTGTAGTGATAGTAGTGGCCTGCAGAAACTAATGAAGAATTTACTAGAATTTACTACTAATTAAGAGCGCCGAGATGTCTGTCCATTTACCCAGCTAATATCCTTTTTCTCGTCTCCTCTGGCCGGTCTTTCTCTTCTTCTTGATACGATATTCAGAAAGTGAAACAAAGCATTGAAGTCGAAAATATGATAACGAATTCTAAAGCAGGACAGGAGCAAATCAATGTTGTCCCTGATTGTAGGTGAAATAGATTGAAGTTGTGTTGCATTTAATTATGTACAACTTATTTTCTTCTACGGCATTGAAGCGCTTCTTTTTAATCCATCGTTTTTTCTGATTTAATCGATAATTGCAAGCAGAACCACATATAACTCTAAGGGTGTGAAGTTATATTTAAATATAACTAGCAAAGACACAAA
>KK502674.1:311711-362225 GCA_000688735.1 Glossina austeni
AAAATACTGGCTTTACAAATATTACTTAATTTTCCAAAAGTTGTATTTTAACCGAATTTTGACTTAAATTCCTCCGAGACTTCGTTTTATAGCATTCTGCTAAGAGCTTAACAGAGCTCGGTAAAAAAAATTTGGTTTGTGTCCTTGCTAGTTATATTTAAATATAACTTCACACACTTTATAACTCTATGGACCACCCGTAAACGCATACTAGTCGTAGTCGTAGCACTTGCTTCATCTACATTAAAGTAATGTCCGTTTTCTGCAGGTCTTCAGATCGCAACGTGCATGAATAGCGACTGAGAGAATGAGGCAGCGCAGCAGCTTCCGAAGTTTAAAATCTTCGCAAAGAAATTAAACAGATCGCTTTCGCGTCGCTTTCTTTCTGTTAAACGATGAACTTGTACTTTGCTCTACCAAAAGAAGAACGAACAGATGGACATCTTTTTTCTGTTCATATTTAAATTGAAATCGAATTTTGCTTTCGTTAATGGAAAGCGTCAGCCTTCATTTTACAACAGGGACTTGACACATGTGCGAAAGAAACAAAACGGTGCAAAAATGCAACCGTTCATTAAAGCGTATTGCATAAATATCGACCTTGTGTGCGATTTAATATAATGTAGACGACGTCTTGTTTTACTAACATTGTTTTCTACTTTGTTTTATGTATTTTTAGTGAAACGCTGCTAACAGTTGTGAAATTGTAGCGAAAGCCAAATAATTGATTCTTGAGTTCTTCTGCGAGATTTCTGATCTCAACAGCTCCAGACTTTAGCTAAAATTTTAGATTAATTGAAAATTAGATAGCAATGTCTCGTGGTCCATGTGAAACTGATAATGCTCATGGCTTTTGAATAGTGAGTTTATTAAATCTATTTACTATTCGAAATCTCAAGTCCATCGCCTTCGTCGCGTTTGCAGCCTTCAAAAAATATTATTTATTAACAGCTTGGCCCCGCGGCAGAAATTCATAGGGCACAGCGTTACAATAATCGAAGAAAACTGTTAACATCAGTTGGATTTGGCGCCCCTTTTTTCGGTCTCGGGTCCACTTTTACCCCATATTAAAAAAAACATTATAAACAAAACATGTCTTTATGTTATTTACTTAAAAGTTAATATGAAAAAGTTTCTATAGCATGTCAACAAAAATGAGGTTGAAAGAGAGAAAGTTTGTTTACCTACTGTGGCTAAACCATGGCATGCGAAAAAATGAAACTAGTACGACGTGAATCGTCTATTATTAGCCTTTCGAACGATTTCAATTAATTAAATCCTTCTTAGACTTCGTTTAACAGAATTTGGTTAACGCCTCAATAGAGCTGTGTAAAAATTTGTTGGTTTATGTCTTTGCTAATTATATTTGAATATAACTTCACATCTTTGAAATTGCCCTCAAGTATTTGAAGTATTTTATATATATATTTTTAGCAATCAATCGACTGAACTGTACTGTGACTGAATAATTTCAACTGTTTTTCTCCGTGACTGCGGCATTGAATGTTATTTCTCTTTATAATAATATTTAATAACGTTGAAGGGAAGTTTTTTTAATTTTACAATCCAAGTATAAAAATTTAATAACTTTGTCTACTCATTCGTAACAAGAAGGCGCACGTTCCACATATTTTGTTCACCATAAGTCTTTTGCAAATGTAAGGCTTTCCTTACATTTCCTTCTAAATAATATTGAAAATTCAATATTATGGATCATAACAAATGGATTCATTAATTTCCAAGAGCAGTCTTCGGCTTCTTAAGGAACACTTTTGAAATTTCAAAACAAATTTTTCCTTGCTTGTCCTTTTCATTCGAAATTTTGGAAACATTTATTTCTGATTTCAAATGTCCATCAAAAACATTTGATATTTCGAAAATAGCCTATGAAAAGGTCACAAAAATTTATCTCCATATTTTCAATTCATTGTAAGGTAAACATAAGCATTTTTATACTCACTATCAAAGGATCGGTGTATATTCATTATGTCATTTGTTTCTAATACGCAGAAGGAAAGCTCAGGTACCCTAAGAGGTATATGTGTTCCTGGTCAACGTCAAATTATTGAAGGAATTTAGACATGTCTAACTGGTCCCTCTCTTCCTCTGCATACCATATACTCTTGAAAGCATTGACAGTTCTTGCACGCAGTTTGCCAGTAAAAATGATCGAATTGTGTTAAAGGTCACGAGTACAGTGCAACATGTCCCCTGACTTATGATTTTTTTGCTCATTCTTTCTAATCTACAACACATTCATGGCAAAAATTTCCAAGTATATTCTACAAAAATGGCAAAAATCAACCACGCCCACTCAATTTTATAAGATATGAAAATTTACTCTTCGTTTTTCCTTCTTTTTTTTTCTAAGATGGTGGGTAAAAAAGATTCGGTTACAACCGAAGAGTGCAATTTTCTTACATATTTTGTTTTCAAATATATTTACGCAAGCGTTTGTTTACAAAGCACTTGTTTCACAAATTTGTATAATGATTATTAACTGATTTAAATAAATTCCAATGGACTACAAAAAAAAAAGGAAAAAAAAATGATTTGTAATCGTTCGAGTATGTGTGAAATTTTTTCAAGCATCGAAGCATGTAAGACGGAACTTAAATGCTCTGCATTCGAATTTTTTTTTTTCCAATAGTTAAACTGTTAGTGAGGTCTATGAATATGGCTGCCTTTACAACGCTCGTATCAAAAAAAAAATAGTTTTCAACTATAGAAGGATAATAAAAAGGGCAAATTATATATGTGACAGACGAAGAAGCCTATAATCAAACACAGGGTTTTAGGATTAAACCTAGAAAACAGAAACTTAAACCGTTTTCAAAAATCTCAATACATTTAGTAATGAAAGATTTAAATGTTTGTTTAGATTAAAACAAATATTTTTTCCCACATTTCCCAACCACAAGATTAAACGCAATAAAATATCCAAAAAGATTCCTAGCCATGTAAATGATGTCATGTCATCCCTTTTCTATGTAAAAGTAAATAATTAAGAAGAAGCGTCAGATTCAGAAAGGAAAGTCCAAATCTTAATAGTCCTTTATTTCATAAGAGTAGCGAGTAACACTAATATGCACTTCGGAACAAATCGCAAATATCTGTCATCCCAAGCGAATAGAGACAAATAGCGCAAAGGAAAACAAATGATGTCATGATATGTCGTCAAGTTAAATGGTACTTTTTCACAATTAAAATTTAACACTAGAACCACCGATGTTTCGCAAAAAACTATTTCTGTCATAAGGAATCATTTTCTAGACTTGCCACAGTGGTAAAAATAAAGATACGAGGCTGGAATTTGGCACAAACATTCCTTGATCGATTAAGAAGACAATGTTGAAAAACATTCTGAAAAACATGAAATCTGCCGGCACACATGCCCATCATAAATGGAAGACCCAAAGCAGCTTTGGAAAAAAAACTATAATTTTTTCTTATTTAGGTCTACACCTTCCGGTCCTGTGAAGATATTTCAGAAAACCTCCTACCTAAATATATTTCAAATCAGTCTGCATATTTTGGTCGTAAAAGGTGCCGAACGGTTTAATAATGCGCCCACAATGAATAATAAAAATTTAATTTCAATTTGTTTCCAATTCATTTGCTATTGGGTGTAACAAATGCTAATGTGTCTTATAATAAATGGGAAATAAATCGGAAATACGGAAAAATATTTGGGTGATAGGTTTTTAGAAATATGGTCACGGGATCGAATGTTATAGACAAAAATATGAAAAAGATGTCCGCCTTTTTTTTAAGGCTATTTCACTTTATTCCATATTGCGTAAGTGCATATAAACAGGTCACGCCCAATTCCTCACCTCCTCACATTCTGAATCAATCAAGAAATGTCTATGCTAAGTTTCAGGTTCCCATTTCCTCTTTTACGGGCGTGGCCAGTGGACAAAATGTCAAAGCAATCCCTTTTGGTGGAAACAGATACACAGAATCAAAGGCACCTCGAAAGCTAGATCACGCACGAGGAAACTGTTTACAAGTATTTAAAAGCCTTTTCTTTATATAAAAAAAAGTCCCCGCGAAATTTTCGTACATTACATGCTTTGTAATCCTTTTCTTGAAGATTGAAAACTAAAAAGGCTCAAAATGACGTACTCGGTAGTTCTAGTGTTAAAGGACTTCATAAACACTTTCGTAAATTTTTACAACACAATCCACTGTAAATTATAAGTGAATGCCATTTTGAGACAAATCTTCGATTTTTCTTAGGCGTCTTGCATTTCTTCTTCTTTCTTGCGTTCAAAACGTGCCGGTCGGTGTACTGGTGTACCTATCGCGACCCAAATTAATTGTAATAAACTTCACACTTGTATCTCAATTTTTTTTACAATAACGATTCTCCTGACCGAGGTACGGACAAGTATGGCATAATTCGATCAGAAATTTAGCTTCGGTTTCAAGAGTTCCTCCCCTCCCGCTTTATGAATTTAGAAATAAAAGTTACCTAAACAACGATCGTCATTGCATAAGCTTGACCGCCCCATAGCACAGAATATTAATAAAAACAAGTTTTCACACATATAGCATTAAATCATTTTATCTTATCTTGAAATGCTTTTACGACAATATTTTTACAAAAAGTGATTTTATCTAAGTATGTACTGCTCTACAATGAAAAAATAAATAAATAAATAAATAAAAGAGAAACCATCCAACCATCGACAAAAAGTAAACAAATTAAAATCTTAACATTGAATCTAAAAATAAAAGACACAATTTTGCAAGTAATCGTTCAAAAAAAAAAAAAGGTGACAATGAATAGAAAAAAGAGAAATAAAATTGAAAGCAACACCAAATAACTAAAAATCAACGAGAAACTAAACATTTGAACGATATTTCAATCCGCGATATCCACAGTAATGAGTAAACGAAATGTGTCCACTTTTTGATGTTCCCGTAAATGCATGATAACTCGAAGCTTGTATTTTGAGTATTAAAACATTTATTTATTACATACTTCTGTCTGAGTGAGTGTCTTCAAGCACGTCGCCTACTTTATATACCTAAAAACATCAGTGCACACTTTTGTGGAAATTTCACTCATCAGGTGAACAAAGGAGTCTCTGCAAACATCATTCCGAAGCTTCCTAGTTTGGCGTAATAAAACATCAAGCATTACCTAACCTAAAAGACATTCAAGAACAATGTAAGCTTTTCAAAAATCAATTTTTTTTGTGGACCTTCTAGAAGGCGTAGAAAAGAATTCCTTGAAATTTTCTGCTTTTTCCCGACGAGACCACTTGCACATTACCCACAGCCGTTGAAACACAAGCCAATGTTTTACCCGCTGTTGACTTCCAGCTTCTCTAATACACTCTAGCAGATCCTTCCAATTAAAATCGTTCCCAAACAAAAATGCTTTAGTGCAACTTCACGGAGACAGCCGCTGGTTAGATATGAAGCTGCGAGCGATTTGAAAGCTTTCAATGTCTTTGCCAAGAAATTAAAAGTTGCGATGAAATTTTCGATATTGATTAGGAAGTCAGCATGTATTTTGATCAGCGACATCTATTTTCGAAAATGATAAAGTAATACGAAGCATCAACGTAGACAACGCTTCAATTCGATGATCTTGATCTTTCTCTATATAAAATAACAGTTTTCCATTTCGCATTATTGAGTTATTCAGTGTAAAGAGATGTTAATCGTGGAACGTTCAAAATTGCATACACCGTTGCAAGTACTTACACCGTTGCAAGTACTTATACCGTTGCAAGTACTTACACCGTTGCAAGAATTTTCGAACAGGTTAGTAGTTGATGAATCAACTGTTTATAGACGTTTGCATGCGATGGAAAAGATCCGAAAAGAGAAAAATGGTTTGCCATACGAACTGGCTGAAAACGCCATTTCGAACGGCGGTTCAAAATCGCGGTTCCGGGCAAAAAGAAAAGAGTTTCCTGCGACATGTTATGACCGGCAATGAAAAGTGGATCTACTACAACAATCCTAACCGCAAAAAGTCGCAAAGAGCCAGGAGAGCCTTTCACATCGAGATTGAAGCGGAACTTTCGTGGCCACAAGGTTTTGCTGTGCGTATGATGAGATCAACAAGGCATAGTACATTACGAGCTGCAGTTACTGCAGGTGTTTACCGACATCAATTTAACAAATTGAACTGAGCATTGCTATAAAAAAGGCCAGCAACCAGGTTAACAAACGCAAAGTAATCCTCTTGCATGACAACCCCCAGTTACCCGTTGCAAAAGTCGTCAAGGATACACTCTTGCAGCTCGAATGAGAAGTTCTGCCGCAGCCAGCGTATTAACCTGACATAGCGCCTTCCGATCATAACTTGTTCAAATACATCCACTATGACTTGGCTGCCACGCAATTTCGAAATGCTGACGAAGGGCGAAAATGGACCGATGATTGGATGGATAGCTGCCAAGCTAACATCCTTCTTTCGAAACAGTATCGTGATGTTGTCCGATACCGATATCGTGATGTTGCCAGAAAGATGGGAAAAAGTTATAGAAAATTATGGAAAATATTTTGATCTACTTTTCTCAATAAATGCGTTTTTCAAGTGCAAAAATGGTTAGAATACATTCAAGCACCCATCACACGCACATTTCTTGCCGTCTTTTCATCATTTCGAAATATGTAAACTATAAAACCTGCGATTCCCGTCGACAGACGCGACAAAATACGCCTCTAAATAGTGAAGGAAAATATTTGAACTTGGAAGAGCAGGAAGAGAGTTTTATGGTCCTGAAAGCCAGACTAATAGAAACAAATAATAAAAAATTTATTGAGAAAAAAAAAACATGTGTGTAACGTATGTCAAATCTTTAAATGCCTTTATCTCGAAATCGGGAAGCAGCACAACTCAAGCAAATTTTTATTTGATTGCGTTTTCCGAATTTAGATCACGTTTTAAAAAAAAAAATATTCTGTAGTGAAACCTTAAACAGTGAGATTTTTCTAATGAGTTAATTCAAGAATTTTTTATTATCAAAAGGACCGTTTTTTTTTTTTGGTCTACATTGCACTTTTTCGCCAAAACACTCGGCAATTACACAAAAGTCAATATTGTGTGTGTGCCTCTACATGTTCCATTAGACATAGGAATGCGAGTTAAGTGGTCTTTCTTTTAATTGAAATTTTGACCAGTTATGCTGCTTCCCGGAAAGTCTTTTGCACTAAATATGGCTCAAATATTTTTCAACTATAATTTTTTCTTCTAATACTTAAAGCTACGCTTAATATTCTGCCACGTTTCCTGCTATCGAAAAAAATTCCGAAGAACTCTTTGTTTTTTCTTTGTCGGCTTTGTCTGTCTTGTTTGCACCGTAGTTACCAATCAATGCATAAAATTAGTTTTTATTAATTAAATGCATGTTTCATCCCAACCTACCGACGTCCACCTCGTCAATAGTTTTGTTTTAATATCTACAGTCTGTCTTTGCTAGGTTCTCTTGTACTCAATCCTTTAGCATGTGCGCCAATTTATTTTTTTTTAAATTTGTTGTCATATCCGAAATCTAATTGGAAATATTTCCTATAGGTAATCATAACATGATTGTGTATAACGGTCACAATGACTTTACGTCCGCGAACGTGCTAAGATACCTACAGCTGCAGTTCAATGAACCGGAGAGATAATCTCTCAAGGCAACTCATGAACACAATTAACCATTTGTGCGATCAGTGGCAAATTTCGAAACGAAACCAATTCAGTGGCACACACAGCCTTCGCTGTCGCAGCACATGGATCGCTACCGCTTTCACTGTATTGCCAATAATCTCATCATTTCCTTTTAAAAATATATGTCGGCCACGCTTGCTATATCGTAGACTGATAAGAAAAAATTTAGGGAAATTTCCATATGTGCTCTCTCTCTCTCCCTTTCTATATTATATAAAATCCTTACTAATGATCAAGCAAATAAGAGAAAACAAAGTTCCTTTTAACTGTGACACCAAAGAGAGAGACCGGCCAGACTTCCGTCATTTGTAGGTGAGGTGGCATTATATCCGGGCAGCAATGTATTCTTTGTATGGAGACATCTCTATGGCTTGTGAATCACTTTGCAAATCTCTCCGGGTAGCCAAAAAAAATATAGCACAACAATACCCTCTTCAGCGTTGATATTCCATTTGAGTCCGATTATTGATTTTGAAGCTTTGTCAAAATTGAATCGATTACGAGCTCACAAAGTCCCGCTTAAGAAAGAAACGTAGGAAGGAATATTGATCGAGAGTGTTACATTAGCTAAAGCTTGCCGAAAGTGTTCTCCCAATCTACTCCATCAATTCGTCTCAGTTCAATGTAATCTACTTTCCTTTGCGCCGTCTAATCGTCAGCAGATTATGAAAAGCCAAGAGACAACGAGCTGAAGGAAATAAGTTCAGATCCCCATACCTCTATTCGTTAAACGAGCATAGATTACGACAACAATTGTTCTGCCACTTTTATTGTGAAGCTTTGTCAATGGAAATCAATTACTAGTAAATCCCATCTCAAGAAATTGAATGGTCTCTCCCAGCTTTTGCTAAAATGTAAAAAAGACGAAAGCATTGTTCTTGATCTTGGCAACTTCGATGAGTATTTCAAAGTGAAATCCTTCTCCTTCTCAAAATACTATATAAGCACACATCACGTGTCAAATGTTTATTAGATTTCTATATAATTCTTTTTTTTTATTCTTTAGAATTTAAAATCGAAAAAGGAATAAAAAAGACAAAAAAAAAAAAAAAATTCAATGGGCGCCAGTATGTCTCTTGTCTGTTGTTTTATTAATTAAACTGTGTGCTGTAACCTTAATACAGTCATACGATCATGATGTGGGTTATAATGTCGTCGTCGTCGTCGTCGTCGTCGTCGTCGAACCTCAAGTAAGCCAACAAAAACACAATCAATGTCGGTCCTATAAATAATTTATTTAATTGGAATGTATACAAGTATATATGTGAACACACACAAACACACAAACAGATAAACGCACATACTATCTAAAAATATCAGTGATTCGTTTGTTTGACCATAAAATAAAATACGAGCATTTTAAATGTGTTTATGTAAATTTTATCTTTATATGCGCTTGTTTGTCTTTACTAGTGTTTCTAACATACTTTATATAGATTTATTATATTACACTGGCGTTTAAAGGAATTTATTAATATTGTTTATGTTATTTTATCAAAACAAGTTTCAATTGTTTAAAACAACAACGCCTCTGACATGTGAATATGTTTATGTTAAATAAACCCAAAATTCATAAAAAAAAAAACAAAAAAAAAAACAATAAGAAAAAGGAAAAAGGAAACAAAAAACATATGTAAACGTTTCTAAATGTGTTACGATACATACACTATTTGTATGCATCGCACAAGGGATAACAATAATGAAAACTAAGTCAGAGAGTAGATGAAATGCAATCTCATCGTGCTTCCTTTATTCCCAAAACTCATGGCCTACTTGCACTATCTTCATAGAGATGATAAAATACACTTTTCCAAGTCATATAACTGAGATTCCGCAAGCACAGTCGATTTCACTGTCATCAGTGAAGATAATTAAAAATAGTTTCCCAACCATTGCGATAACATTTACATACGAGGTCAACGTGAAAAGGTTTCTTTATTTGAAAAAGGGAACGACAGCCATCAACTTTTCATATGCAAAGGTGTACACATAAATCAAACGATGTCAAATCTAGTTGCATAAGATTAAAATCCACGAAATAGTTCATACATGCGGCGACATGTATGTACATGGATTCTCGGCTTAGCGAAATAACATATTTTGCAGTCAGAAATGTGTAGTAAGACGGAAGAATAGATGGAAGTTAGAGAGAGGGACGAAGATCAGATGTGACAGTGGGTTTACGTAGATTCGTGCCGTGGAGGCTTAACCCTATGGTGCCCGATGGCACACGGAGTGAGAAAGCGTCACTCACGCCCCGCTGGGAGCAGAGAGGCTCTCAAGCAGTTCCAGATCAAGGGCATGTGTATGGCATTCCCTTCCCTCTGACGAGGGCGAGGCTTATCTAACACCTCAAATATTTAACGTTTCCGCGATTTTGGGGGCAACCACAGCCACCACGAAACTCCCCGAAAGGCCGTTCCTAGCAGCCAGGTAGAAGACCGACAACTACGAGGATTCTGCTGCAGCAAAAACTGCAGCCAGCAATTCCTCGTAGAAGGGGACCCTCTGGGCAAGCTGAGCCCCGTGGTACCTTAATTGTTTTAAAAGTCTAAGGTCAGACTTTCGGCAGCATATGGCTACATACCAGTTAGATCCATACCTCTCGGACTGGTGGCCTAAGGGGGGACGAAGATCAATACATACGAATATATATGTTTTCTGCTACTAATCCCATGAGTTTAAAATCCCTTCAGATTAAAGATATCTAATGTAATTTAGGAGCCGTTAGACGACCAAGTAGATAAGTATCGCGACTACGAGGTCATCGTTCGTCGGTTCAAATGTCAGCGCGGCTTCTTCACATTTAGTCAGCGCTTGCTCAGTAAAGCTATAACATTTACCAATTGGACAACAGATCTAGTGCGCTGCAGTTACTCCATATCTCTCTCTCTCTTTTGCACTTTTTTCCAAACATCAAATCTGTTGCACTTGATCGGTAATATTTAAAAAAAAGAAGAAGAAACGATTACTATGCACTTGTCAGGGAGAAACACGGTAACCAGTTTTCATTTTATTATGTATTTAGACCGCGGATGGAAAATTTTTTTTTTTTCAACGGGTCAATTTTAAGCCTCACATTGCTACAGGACCGAGAACAAAGACTGGTAGTGAACGCACATACAATTCACTTGAATTGAATTATTTGAAATTTTAAACGTAGCGGAAAGGACTCCACAATATCACGGGCCGTTGGTTGGCCATACCTTATTTACGCGATATCTTTTTTAATCGGTTGTTTTTTTTTTTTGCGTGAGGTTTGCCTTGAAAATATTCCCGATTTGGCGTACGTTTTATTATTATTTTGTCGAAAAAATTGCATAAAATATGGTCGGTGGCCTATGTTATATTTGAGACGTTCAGTAAATTTGTGGCACAGTTATTATACCCTACGGACATACCCACCTTTTATTAGTGATTCTCAATCAATTTAAGTTTGTCCACTCATCTGTCTGTCTGTCTGTGTGTCTGCCTAGTGCATGTCTATGCACATTTATGTCCAACCTAGAGTTCAAAATTTTTGAAATACTTTACACCGATATTGCCTGAATTGGCATGTTTTGGCAAAGCACGGGCCCGATTGACAGTAGATTGAGAATGGACTGACTCGCAGCATTGTTATTCTCTGCTCTATTATACTGTGTCGCCCCTGCCCGATATACCTTCGACACCTTATTTTGAAAAGGGTGTAATAATATTTTGGCACAATAAATAAATGAAAAAATTTTGAAGCGGATGGGTTAATTTTTTCAACCCTCCCCTACATAGCCTTTCCTTTCTTTTTGTCGTGATATAGCAAAAAAGTAAAAGTTTAATATTTTATGATGCAACAAACGTGGGCCACGCTTGCCTGTTTGTTGAATTCAATTTCAGGTAAGGATTTTCATGAAAAGTATGGCAACATTCCCTGAGTTTTTTGCATTTTATGACAAAAATACCCGAATAATATTATTATTATTATTGTTATTACAAATTTAGCCAGAGAATAAATTCTAAAACTAAAGTCTTAAAGCACCGGCATCTAAGGCTTTCGGCTTTATTAAAAATTCTACCGCACTTGAGATTTGAACCCACGACCGTTGAGTTGGTTGTCGAGACTCTTGCCTCTTGGCCACTCAGGTAGATACCCGAATAATAAACAGTAAGTTCTTTGATAAAAAAAAGTAACTTAACGATATTGGGAGACAAGGCATTCGGCATTTTTTCATGAAAATAAATAAATAAAGAATCGTATTGCGACATGGTGATGTATATTATACTAAGATTATAATGTTTTTATAATAAATTTTATTTATTTTTTTTATTTCTTTGTTTTTATAATAAATAAATCTTTTTTTGTTATTTTTTATTTATATTTGCATCTAAATGTAGATAGATGTACATATAAATGTTTTATAGAAGTTTTTTTCAACTTTCAGAATAAATAATAATTGAATTATTAAAGTTAACAAAATAAAAAAGTCTGACAAGAAATTCTATAACAATCATGAAAACAGACCTCGCTACCCTGAAGTACCGCAATAGAAAATGGGTGTGGGCCAAATTCTCGCCTAGTGGTCTGCGTCGAGGCCTATCTAAGCACCTCTTCAAAAGCTCCCCGCGAAAACTTTGGGGTAACCACAGCCACCACGTATACTCCCCGAAGGGCCGTACCCAGCAGTCAGGCAAGAAGGCATTCTCTGGCATTCCGATGGGTAGTGTGCATCTTCCTGCCGGAGCAATCCAACTTTTGGGCAACCTGACCCTCGTGGACACCCTTTAACTTCTTGGCTTCTCGTTCAAACCAGAACTTACACCAAGCTATACAGCTTTGGTTGATCTCATACTGTACGTAGCCGAAGCCACACTTGCCTTTGGACTATTCACAGGTCCCGGACGGCCAGTCCAAACTATCCTTTCTCAAGGGAAAAAATGCTTCCAAGGTTGTCGTCGCACAGCAGACACACACCCAGCTGTGCCCCAGCCCACTTGATATCGCTGGTCATCATCATTAGATGACCTGCACCAAGAGAACCAAATAGGGAAAGAAATGCTTCCTTTCAAAGTAGAAAAGAAGCCCCTTCCGGCTAGACCCCTTCCGCTTCCAATGAGAAAAACCTATCGCTAGGTTATAGATAGAAAGCCTTAAACCTTCCTTTGCCATTGACTGTGCGACTCTTTTAAGGAAAAGCCAAATAGAGCCATAATGCAGCAGAAAATGTTTATAGGGAGCACCGCGAAGAGGTGAAGGTTTCGGCACTTCTATGGGTAAACCAAGGGACCCCATAGTTTTTGAATGTCAAAAAACTTGTTCTTGTTTGTTGTTGTTGTTTCGTTTTGAGCATATTGATTTGACTCGGAGGATGAGCAGCTGCGGCACGGCCCCAATATTGCTCATGTTCTAACATATTTCTCGAAATTAGACCTGTGCGGGGCTTTAACTAAGTTAGTCGCGATTAATAGGCGATTTTTCATTTCCAGACTGAGTACAAGTGCTGGACATGGAGGACTAACATTAATTATAATGCTACCAAGTTTTGTTTTTATAATTACATACATATGAAGTAACATTGTCCTTTATGGTCATGTCAGTGAGTTATCTCTTAAATAATTCTACGTCCGTCTCTTCTGTCTACCTTAGTAAACAGGTAGTCTTCAAATGTACGGAGCATACAGCAGCGTGAGGACAGCAGCTACTAACGCTTTTACTGCTGACATCTCTATGCCGCCGTCTGAGTGCAGGAAAAGTTTATAGATGCGAGCGAGAGTATTTATTTGCAAGGAATGCTGCCACTTATTATATTTGTCAATAATTCCCCAATAGATGTCGTTTTTAACAAAAAATCTATTTCAGTTTTAAAAAGTAGAAAGAGTCAGGCGATATCTGTTAAAATTTTATATTATTCCTAACATATTCCACATGTCCACTTTCAAGGTCCATATTTTTTTGAAAGTCGGAACACTACTGCCTCGAAGACAACAATTTGTCCGTGGTTTACTTATTTAAACGGCTCCGAGCAAACGCAGTGGACGCCAAAAAGCGATAGTTACACACCTCTGCAATGCTATAAACCGGATTTTATGAGTGAAAAAAGTAAAGACGTCAAAAGCTAATGTATTCACTGCTTTACGTGATAAATTTTGGCATGAAAATGTGGTTTGGCAAATGAGTATCGCGCTTACTCATTGTAGAATAAGAACCACACGTCACATTCTCCAGATCTATTCACCAGAAACTATTTGATTATAGTGCATAGTATAGAAGTCTCGAATTATTAGAGAGGCATCGGACAGATTACGTTACTCTTGAAGGAGACAATGTTGACCAACTTTCCAAAACGAAATATTTCTTTCCTTCTTCTAGGCTCAAGCAGCATGTAATCTTATGTGTAACCTTATGTTAAAGTAAAAATTATCTTTTATTGGCTTAATTAAAATTCATTGTCTGCAAAAAAATTGTCGCTGAAATTTCGAAGTCTTCCCTACACACTGTAAATATTAACTGCATCGTGTAAATCTTTATCGACAAGTTACAGCCCAGCGATTGATTTCTGTTTTTCCCTTCCGGTATATTTTTCAAAAATGATTTTTTTGTTAACACTTAAACGTGGGCTTAGTAACCTTCTCGAACATTATTGTTCTATTATCTTTCCTTCCGTCCCAAAAAAAAATAGTGAAAAACGCTTACATCAGCTCCCGCCTTAAAAAAAAATACAAAAAGAGCAAAGATGCTAAAGACCGCTAGTCGGGCAAGGCTGACCGTTAGCTACCCTACATCACTTCGCCTAGCACAATCATTTGGCCCTTTTTCTAACAATACACAAACAATTATGCGTTATATTTGTCGAAATGTGTAATTTTCATGAAAGCCTTCATATTGTAGGATAATCGAACCGTCAAACCTAATTTTTCATTACTTTCCACTTGCTTCTGTCCTAACAAAATACAAATTAAACTTTGTCGCCATAGAAGGGCCTGCTTCCATGAAAGGCCCCAACTGCCCCTGATAAGGGCTCGATCGCTGCGAACCAAAAGATGGGAAATTAGGTTTTTTTGGCATATAAAAGCTTATCTTTCATTAGAAGTCTTATAAGACTTAAAGATCAAAAAATACACCTACGTGGTCCAAATATTCCAAAGGTTAACTTTGATGTCAAACTATTATTACGAACGAATATACATCGAGAGGAATTGAAACTTAGGCCGTTGCACCATATACATCTAATTCTCTTTTTACACGATAGATACGTTCCCAAAAAATACGTGTAAAAAAAAATTCGTGTAAAAAAAAATTCGTGTAAAAAAAAATTCGTGTAAAAAGAGAATTAGGTGTAAACAATATTAAAAAGTTCTTGTTAGAGTTCACTTAATTTATTTCATGCTTACACATTTTAATTCATTAAATATTTTATAAAAAATAACTTCTACTTTGGAAAAAGAGAATTATATCTGAAATTCATAAATATAAAAGAAGTTAAAAAATATTAAAAATCGTGTTAAAACAACATAATTCGTGTAAAAAGAGAAATTTTTTTCTTTTGAACTCATGTTAAATCAAATTCGTGCAAAAAAAATCGTGTAAAAAGAGAATTGGGTGTAAATTAGTTCAGTTACCGTAGGCGAGGTGTTGAAGAAAATGCTGTAACCGATCAAAGTTTCTCACACCGACTACGAATGCCGAAATGCTATTACTATTTGGTCCGGAGCACACCACTTTTTCGATCACTTCCAATAGAAGGTCTTATTTTAAAAAGTTGTTTCATGAATAACTAACGGCGTAGGCTGTTTAAAAATGGGCGATGACTCATTAAAGTATTTTGCACCTACTCTTTCTTATTTTTGTCACAAGTTTTGCGACAAGTTCTACCAAGATTTGCTCAGAAAGCTCATTAAACTGTACTTCAGAATCTAATAAATTATGGAAAGCTATTTCTAAAGTCGTCAATTGGTTCAGTGTTGAGTTTACACACAAATTGCTTACTCACTTATTCATTTACTCATAGCTCTCTCTATTCAGCCGAGACTTGAATTACATGCCTGTTTGCCATTGAAATATGACCGAAAACTTTGAATTCTGAATAATTTAATGTCATTTAAATTGATATGTTTATACGCACACTTTCACACAAACGTTGCTAACTGCCTTTGTCTAATACGTTTTGTTACTTAAAGGTAAAGAAAGAATTACACACAAAATTCTCCTCAAACACTTGCATACACTGCGTCAATTACATATGTAAACATCAAATAATTGCTGTAAGCCAATAAGTTGCGTACGTATATGGAATCGAAGTGGCGTACCAGTGGTAATGCATTAGTGGATAGCATTTGATTTGTATTCTGGTATTGCAACAGCAACAATATTGATTTGAACAATTTTCCTCTCGAGAAATTTGCAAAAAAATTTCATTTTCTGTATGATAACTTGATAAGCAAAAGTTATACCAAAATAACGTGCAAATGCGAATAAACGTATTTTTGAGGTGAAATTCGAAATATTGCAACAACAGCAAGAAAAATATCAAAATAGCCGGTGACATCATTGCTAGTAATCGCCAATTTTAGAATTAAATAAAATGCGAATATAATGGCAACAACAACAACAACAACAGCGACAGCAACAACAAACAGAGCAAAAACAACGTTGTTTTGACAAAATAGCACAAGTGTCAATACAAAAACAAACAACGACGATATGTAGAAGAAAACAAAAGTGAATTGATCGACTAACATTAAATCGGAACGAATACACCCCGCTTGGAGATATCCACGAAAATTATACAAACACACATTTCACCTAACGATAAAAAATGTCATCAACTTGCAAGATTATAATGGATGCCTGTGTGTTACTTTTCGAATCCGCCTGACCGGCCGAGTAGGCAAGAGTCTCGACTGTCAATTCACTGGTCGTGGATTCAAATCTCAAGTGCGGTAGAGTTTTTAATAATAATAATAATAATAATAATAATAATAATAATAATAATAAAAATAATATTAATAAAAATAAAGACGAAAGCCGAAAGCCTTAGATGCTAGTGCTTTAAAACTTTAGTCTTAGAATTTATTCTCTGGCTAAATTTATATAATAATAATAATATCAATACTTTTCGAAAATTCATTTTGAAAAGTTTAAAAAAGAATTTTTTGAGAAATTTTTATGCTTAAAAAATATCGATTACAATGTCTGGAACCGATTCATAAGATATGTGAAAACAACAACTCTCGTATAGAAAGGCTTGGCAAGTTAATTTTTTGTTTTGTCTTGTTTTGTTCTCTTGTCTTCTACGCTTGGGTTCATTCGCTCAGAGTTATCTGTACAGCAAATATAGTCATCGGAAAGTCAGCAGACTTTTGTAAGCCTTTGATCAGTTCATTAGTATTATAAATAGAATAACTGCTCTCCACCTGTTGACACTGTGGGTGTGCAATGTCAAAACTTTATTTATAATTATAAGGCATGAAGTTATGTGTAAACAACACTAGCATAGGCACAAACCAAAAAATTGAACATAGATCAGTTAAGCCACTTTCCGAAGAAAACTGAATACGCGCACCGTGGGGAAGATTTCATGAAAAATTGGTTTCATTTTTTCGCAGTACTTCGTTTGGCCACAATAGCCAAGCACCCTTTCCCTTTCTCAAGCTCATATTTCATATAGTGTAAGAATTTCATGCCAAATTTCAACTAATTAACATAACATACAGACAAAAATCCGCTATATCCGCTGTCAGTAGCGTTCCCTTTGTTCCATTTTCTTGACTTACAATATAAAAATTTTCTTTCCAATTGCGAAGCCTTCAGGTTTTCTTTAATAAATCCGAATGGGAATTTCAAAACTTTCTTCAATGGACTTAAAGCGCTTCCCATTCACACAAAGTACTCTTCTTTTTAGATTTTAAGCCCCAGTATCACGGTAAACATCACGAAGAACTGTTGCTAAATCGTGATGAGTGTGATGCAAAGTGGATGAGGTACAATACGCAAAGCGAAAAAATCAAAACACAGGTCGACAAAAGTTCTTTATACCCATCACCGTTTTGTGAAAACGTTTGCAACATCCAGAAGGAAGCTCATAGACCACCATAAAGTATATATATTCTTGATTAGCATCAAATTCTAAAACAATGTGGGCATATCCGTCTGTATGTCTGTCTGTCTGTGTAGTGTCTGTCATAAATATTCTACTCGTCGCAAAAGTGCAAACGGCGACAGCAAATTTGGCAAAAAGAGTGTAAGTTCTTGCACGCCTTTAAAAAAACGAAAAGGCTCGGCCACACCTACTGAATTGAAATATCATTCTTTAAGCAAAACGGGTGCGGCATCCAGAATGAAGCTTCAGAGACCATATTAAGTCTACATATTATTGATTAGTATCAAATCTGAACCTGAAATATTACTCAATCCGTCTGTACGTCTTTCTGTTAAAAGCTGTGGTAAACGCATTTATGATCGCAAAAAGGGAGATGTCTGCTTAAAATTTTTGCAAAAACATTAGAATTCCTTGCACGCAGATTGATATTCAAAATGGTATCAACTACATTCCGGCTTTCTGGGTCCTTTGCCTATTAAATAAAACGGGCACATGATATAAATTTCAATTTCTATTCTATAAAAATAGAAAAAATCAGCCACGACTACGCAATAATTATAAAGTACGCAAATTTATAATTTTCTTAATTGGTTTTCTTCTTTTAGTAAAACTGGAAGTTTATGGAAAGCCTATTTATATAATCAATGAATCAGACGGAGTAAGTAAATATTGTTTATGTTTTGTAAAATAGCGAAAGTCTTCCTAACTGCATAATTTCGGAAATTTGGATTTTTCAAAATAAAATGTCGCTTGAAATGTATCACGCAATTGCTCCATAAATCTTAGAAAGAAAAACTCATTCAACATCATTCGACAATGTTGTGTATTTATTGGAACAGTCGAATCAGCGACATCTCCCAAAATATGGCTCAATTTAAGCGCAGTCTGGAAAGAGCATCAAACTGTCGCTAGCTGTGGTTGTAAATGTGGTTCGACCAGTTCTCTTGAGTTTTCAGAGCGTCATAAGAAACACTTTCGCTTTTTTTCACGTACCCAGACAGATGAACATGAGTCTGATCGATCAGAAAAATTTTTGGCTAAAACATCGCGATCTTACTCATGTTCATGTATCATAGCAATCAAAGTTCGACGTTGACAACTGGAGGAAGGAGCAATATTTCCAATGACAAGTCTTCTCGAAAGATCGTACACGACCGATACGATGCACATCGAGCCAATCTACTAATTACTGGGAGAGCAGTAAAAAGAACATGGACGTCGTTTACTTCCTACCACTTTGTGCAATTACCTACGAGTAGTCGCCAATGCATGCGATGCAATGTCAGATGTCAGACAACAGCGACCGAAAATGTCTCAATGTCATAAACCTACATTGGAAACGTGCGAGATTTGACCAATTCCGATGGGGCATACATCCGTGTGACTCTGTCAGTGTTATTAAATGATTTTTAAAAATGCACATTTTCAAGAATCATTTTTACTTTTTCTCACCAGCGTTCTTATAATGTTAGCGAGGTTTTAAGTTGTCTTGCAATTGCCTTAAACCAAAGGATTTGATGGAACACTACGATACAAGCCGAGCGTAAATTATTTATTTTTTAGAAATGCTTTCTGATTCTATTGAAATGTTTGCAGCAAATATACACAAAAACTAAAAAAAAAATTAAATATGAAAAAAATTTAAAAAAAAATGGAAAATATGATATAAAAAGTGTTTAGCTCGCACATACTTTAAAAAATGTTGCGCGGAAAATTTTTCTGAGCTTTTGTTTATTTTCGTAGGAAAATGTGTGGATTTTGTTTTTCATTGCGAATGTTTCTGATGATGAATGCTCTCACAAGACCAAACTACTTGTGCTTTTTCATTGTAGATGAAATTAGATATAGAAATTCTAGAACTAAACAAAATAAATATTGGATAAATTTTGTAATTTGAACTTCTCTGTTGGAGAATGTCAGACTTTGGTCGTCAAACTAATCGAAAATTCGCGACCAGCATCTTGCAGAGCCAGATATCATAAATTAACTAAAAATATTACCTTAGTTTACTTAAAGCTTTTTTCTTTGTTTTTTCCAAAGTCATACACGACGTAAGCAGAGGTAGCCAGAATTTTTGATTGCAAATCTCACTTGATTCTAGTGATTGCCATGACGGTGGAAGCAGTCAAAACGTAAATAAGTCGCAATTGTATGTTTGTGTGAATACATGGACATTGAACACATTGTTAATCTGATGTCTTATGTTCTCAACATTGTCAACATGAGCTAACAATTAAATGCATCTTACAAAAGCGATGTGGTGCTTCTTTAAGGCTGAGAGAGCGATTGTAACGAAATTAGAAATCCATGAACTCGATATTGGGTCATTAAATTTCTTTCTCTTTCTGAAAGTACTTACTTTATGGTTAGTTTAATATTTATGCACGTATATATATAATATATAGATATACATAAGTAAGTACATATGCATGTGTATATGTAAAGAATTATGATTGGTGTGACAATTGGAGATGCTTCAGTTGCTGTAGTTCAGTTGGTGCACCCATCGTTTCGTTTTGAGCGCTTAATTGAAAATTATTTATATCGTAGGATACCTATAGTGTCCCTAAAATGGTCTTATTGCGCGGTGACTGATTAAACTATCGCAAATACTTATAAGTAAACCCTTCTTATTAGCTGATTCGAATGAATGAAACCGAAAGATGGGTAGATGAAATTCGGGTCTGCGGGCATTCAGACAGTTCCACTTAACCATTTTAAATATTGATCTTAAAATAAGTGTAGGGGGATTGATACGACTAATAGCAGCGGCAGTTGCCAATAGATTATACATACAGAGCTCAATTAATGGGTAAATGGAAAATGTTTGCATTCCCAGCCCTTTCTGTCTACATAATTCAAATCTTATGCACTCCGTCTTTCGAGCCTTGGAATCGTATACAAGTGAAAGTGAAGAATTTACGGGATATTAGTTTCATTTTTCCGCAGTACTCGGCTTGGCCACAACGACCTTTCAAACTTTGCCCGTCTATTAGTTCATATAGAAAAAATTTTCAAAGTATCAAAAAAAATTAACATAAGGACATGTTCTGTTTATAATAATAATTTTCGTAAAAATTCTGAAAAGGTTATATTTTAAGCAGTGGTGTTGTGCTAATTTTTTTTTACCGGAACGCTAATTTTTTTTTTACCGGAACGCGTATATATAATTATATAGACAGGGCCGATCATGGGTAGGCGGCCGCTCTGTGCGGTCTCATGTCCCAAATTTGCCGACGGAGGGGAGATTTCCCCCAATTGGGTATGGCAATAAACTATACCAGGGATGAGTAACGTACGGCCCGCTTGCATTAAAATTTATGTATGAAATCTTTACTTTTTTAAAATTATATATTGTTTTCTTCTAATGTTTATTATAAATTCTCGTTATCAGAAATCATTTTTCAGCGTTCCGGCTCGACAACACCACTGATTTTAAGTATATATCGATTTAAACCCTTCCGAGATTTCGTGTAACAGTCCTCTGTTAATGCCTTAAGAATTCTCTTTTCAAATTTTTACTTCGTGTCTTTGTTATTTCAATATTTAAATATAACTCCACACCCTTCGGCTTTTGATCCGCCCTCGGGACCCACTTACGTAGCCCTCCATTACCAAAACAATGTAGTGCGGATGTAGGCTACGGGTCATACCCACACCCGTAAAACTTATTTTTGAGATAAATTTAGAAGAAATTGTAAAAGTTTAAACAACCTTGCCAAGCCAAGTTAAATATAATTTCTTTCCTCGTCGTCAAATGAAACTTCAGTTATTTTAAAGCTTGGCGCGTGGACGTCGAGCGTATGTTCTATATTTTGATTTTGCTTTTTGCAAGCACAAACGCGGGCTACGCCCTATGTTACAACTCTTCCGACAAACCCATAGTTCTAGAAGAGCACACTTTTTACATAACTTACGGCAAACCTAAAGCGATTTTATCTTTGCCACTACTTTTCTTAAAAGCCGATTTTATTCCTATACATGCAAATGAGGCAGTCAAGCATGAGAACAATGAAAAAATAAACAACATTATAATGTTTTTTTTATAACCATAATATGTGCATATCTTCTCATCATCAAAGGGTGTATAGCGTAAAAACATGCTACTCTTTTTTAAATTGTACCAAGAATTTATGGCAGCGTAAGCAATTCTATCCATACTGCCGATACAAAATCATTAAACTGTAAACAATAACTAAAAATGGGCAGAAGCGTTGCATAAAAGCGTTAGTTGAAGTAGAAATGACCATAGAGTAGTGGAATGACGGTAGCAAAGCCCACATGCTTACAATCATGATAAGATTAGTCGTGTAGACATAATATTACATGAATTTGCTATAAAATTACAACAAAAATTACAAAACGAAAGAGAAGTGCAAAAAAGTATATAATTTCATGACTAAATTAAATAGAAATTGAATTTGAATTTAAAAGATACTTATATAGGTCGTTTCTTAATGAAGAAGTTGATTTTAATTTCCTAATTTGCATTTGGCTGTCTTTATTGATTCTCTTATTGGAAGAAAGACAATATCGCGAGCACAAGTAATTACGAGCACCTTATTACACAATAAAGGGAGCATTAATATGACAAGTTTTTTTTACTTCGCTTTGTTCCACTTCAACCCAATACTGTTTATAATTGGATATAATAATTGGATTTTATACTTTTCCATGTTTTCGTATTGTTGTTTTTGTCGACATGAACCTCACGAAATAAATTACATGGGTGCTAGAGGTATAAGAAGCCTTTTACTCGATGTAGCACAAGCACAAAAAGAAAAACAGGCCACCTCGTTATCTTAATTTTTACGGTTTTTACGGTTTGATTTGCGCATTGGTACTCCGCCGACGCAGAGAGTGGTACAAAACGCAGAGGGAGTGACTGCCAAAACTGCCGACGACTATTTTTTCCTCTTCTTATGAATGAACGTTTCTTAGAACTCAGATTAAAAACTTTCTTTTAACTGATATGCTTTACTTTAAGACAATATTCCAAATAACTTCGGAGGGAAGGTATTTTCTAACTTATTTTTTACTTGCTAAAGTTTAAATTTGCATTTTTTACCGATTTTACCTGCAATTTGCAAAGATTTTCGTTTACTTTACACAGCAGCAACTTGAACGAACTACAACGTACAACAGCACTTTATTACCAATGGAAGCTACGCACGACAACAATAACAACTCTCTGCACAATGTATTCTATTTCTCACTTTATTCACATCCGTATCAATTAAAATAACTTCTTCAGAATAAATAATTTCGCTTCATTTGGCTTTCATATGCTTTTTTTGTGAAATATTATACACTTTTCCCATTTTTTTACACGTTTTATGATTTAATGAAAATATCTTACAATGCATTTAATGCATTTAACTAAATAAACAACGCCATCGCTTCTAATTTTTGATTACGAGATCTACATATTTTAACTTTAATTTAAATTTAAAAAAAAAACAATATCTCTGCCTTTCCCGATTCCTTGAAATTCACGAAAGTCACACACACAACTAAAAAAAAATAGAAAATGTTTTTGGATTTATATTGTAAAAGTGGTAGCTCTTTTTCTTTCACTCTCTTTTAGACACAAGTGAAACGGTCGAAAACATCTCCTCTCAGAGCAAAATTTTTCGGTTAGCCTTAACTGAGAATAAAATTGTATTTCTCTGAGTATAATTGACTTTGCTGTACATTTCTTATGGAGGCCCTAAAAATTGCTGAGATGAAATTGACTGAAACAATCCAGAATGTTTAGATTATATTCATGTAAGTAATTCTAAAAAAAGTGGTGATTCTCTCTCTTTTTGAGACACGAGTAAAACAGATTTTACAAAAACAATGCCTGCAAAATCACAGTAGTGCCTAGTAATCAAAAAATCTCTGAGAGTAAAATATAATTTTCCAAAAGCAATGCCAGCAAACTAGAGAGTGAATTTACTAAGTGCCAGTGTTGCCGATTTGAAAAAAAACCAGCGTGACCATTTTTAATATTTAGAATATTTAGTTTGTTTACCGTCTAGGTACAATATTAACAATATTAATTTGATTATTAAAATTATTTCGTTTATTTTTATTTATTTCATAACGTGGCTATCTGGCCATCTGAATTCGCTGCACCTCCTTGAATTCGCTGTACTTAACATTGCGTCTGTATAAGCAAAAGCTGCAGTAAGCTCTTTTGTTATTAATAATTCCAATTTTGGCTTATTTATGGAAAATTTAATTAAAAATTCAGTTTACTTGTAGAAAAGAATATAAAATGTTAGATTGAAATTATATTCTTTATATTTGTATTGTCAACAATATTGATTAGAATACATCAGATCAGAGAATTCGCTTATTCTTTTCGGCTATTTAAATTATTTAAGAGATAAGAAGAAGCGGCAGTACTAAAAGAAATTAAAAAGAATATTAGAATTATTATTTATAAGAGCTGTAGGAAAGAAAGTTAAGTAATTGTTAAAACTTAAAATTATTAACTTAATACAATACTATAACTGGCGTAAGAAAAATTTTTTTTAAATCAGTGTAAGAATATTTTTACTTTTCATTATTGAATTTGCACTTTACTTTTCTCTACATTCCTTGTTCAGCGGCTACAATAAAGCTGAGCGCAAAATTGGCGTTGCTATGTATTCCTTACGGGGGGTAAAATAAAGCTGAGCGTAAAATCGACTTTGCTGTACATTTCTTATGCGAGGGAGTAAATAAAACCAGGAAATCCACCTCGACTAGCAATTCAAAGCGAAACCTACATTTTTATCTTTTTTCAAAGCGAAACCTACATTTTTATCTTTTTTCAAAGCGAAACCTACATTTTTATCATTTTTCAAAGCGAAACCTACATTTTAATCTTTTTTCAAAGCGAAACCGACATTTTTATCTTTTTCAAAGCGAAACTACATTTTTATCTGAACAGTACTGCCATTTTTTCTCATATATTTCTCATATTTTTCTTATTTATTACAAGCAACTCTGCTCTGCACTTTGCACACATTCATGTTCTTTTTGTTTCGTGACAAAGGGTCTCCAAATAACGGATTTTTAGATCGCGTTTAGATAGCATAACAAAGAAAAGAATATTCAATGGTCAAATCTCAAGTGCGGTACAGTTTTTAATAATAATAATAATAATAATAATACTAATAAAAATAAAGCCGAAAGCCTTAGATGCTACTGCTTCAAGATTTTAGTGTTAGAATTTTTTTTCTAGCTAAATTTATATAATAATAATAATTTTAATAATAATAAAACTAAGAGAACTGTTGTATTTGCTGTAAAATAAAATTACTTTCTAATGGTAATACTGTAACAGTCTTTCATATGCGCAAAAAATGATATTACGTTGCGAAAGCCAAGGTTTAATGAAACTATCCCACACAATTTCTATAAAGCCTGAGCTGGAGCCAATACTAATAGTAACCAGAAATAATTGAATATCAAAGCCAAAAGCATCGTGCCGGAAGTCAAGATAATTAAGTCTTTTACATTTCTGTAAGCGAAAGCGTACAATAATATTAATGGTAATTATTGTTGTGTGCAAAAGTAAATTAAACCAATTTTAAAATTTTCTGAGTTCTCATCTCATGCTGCGCCGCATTTTGCGCTCCTTCTTACGTCGTTTCTTCTCATGCATTTCTGGTTCTTCGCTGATATTATGATGGTATTTGCATCACTTTTTGGCGGAATGCAAGTTACTTAACTGGAAAACACAATACTTGCGATATGCGTTAGCCGCGGATTGCAAGCAGTCAGTGAAACACATAGGTTACATCCATTTTAAAGCAAATCACGTTTGCTTGCATGAACGTTAGTGAAATATAACATTAATAAAGCGAACATTTTTTTTGCGAAAGAGTTTTTTGAAGGAAAAAAAATTGTTTTCCGTGTATAAACAGATAGGAATAAGCTTTAGTTTAACTTTCTCTTATTTTTTTAATAATAATGTAAACGAGCACTTTAAAATCATGTTTTGCTTGAAAAATAAAAGAATTTTGTTTTTTTTTCACAATTAGATCACGGTTCCGTCAAAAAGAGCTTAGAAATTTGATATGCTTTCAATTAATTAACGAATTATCATTCGCTCAAGCTGTTGTTGTTTATTAGCGTAAAATCTCCAAAATAAACGGGTCTTACGTTTTTTTACGTCAATGTGAATTTGTGTATTGAAAAAGTCACTTAGCTTTTTCCTAATGGGACGAAATCTACTACTTTTATTTGACAGCTATGTATAATGTAGTAAACAATTCTGATGTTTGATCGATGAAGAAAAACTTGTAAAGTTTGTCATTCAATCTTCAAACAAGAAGAAATAGTTTTATTTTTTTATTGAAATTAAAAAGAAATATTTATCTTTTCATTATGGTGAATACATTTTGGCATTTTTTGTGGATTTCTCATATTTATTTGCTTCTACAATTCCAGTCGCAAGAAGTTGAGGAAACTTTAAAGCGCATACAATCTCATAAAGGCGTCGTCGGAACTATCGTGGTTAATAATGAAGGCATATCTTTTGTAAATTATATATTTTTCCCTTGAATTATTTTGCTCTTTTTCTAGGCATTCCAGTTAAGTCTACGCTAGATAATACCACCACGGTTCAATATGCTGGTCTTATGAGCCAATTGGCCGATAAAGCACGCAGTGTGGTGCGAGATTTAGATCCATCGAACGATTTGACATTTTTACGAGTACGCTCGAAGAAACATGAGATTATGGTGGCACCTGACAGGGATTTTATTTTGATTGTTATACAAAACCCAACCGACTAATTTCTCTTAGATTATCCTCTTACTGTTCTTCGATGTATATTTTAATTCTACTAGTCGGTGAGATTTAAAAAATTATTGAATTGTTCTTAGAACATTTCCAAAACTTTTAAAATAAATTCTATTTCATCTCGCTTGATGATTCTTCCCCAAATTGCATGCTAAGAGAATTAAATTAGAAATCGGACCATGTAATTTGAAAATCATTAATAATGAGTAAAAATTAGAGAAATTTAGTCGTATTTTTATATTTTTACTTTTTCTCTCTATATATATGTATACATGTCTAACATCGCATATTATTTGAAATATATCATTTTGTTTCATTTAAGCAATTTGAAAAATTCGTACAAGATCGAACAGGATTACTTATGTTACGCAAAGCTAAAATCAAAAAACTTATTAAATGCTTTGAAGAGTTTAATAATTTTGATTAATCCTCCCACTCTCGTATATCTTGAAGACGAAAAGTTTGAGCGCCGCATTCAAGAGGGCAAACTAAAAATTCCGTTTAAGACGCCGCCCAATATTTACTTCAATTTCTCAAAATCACAGAATATTCACTTCAATTTCTCACATTTTCACAGTGTATTCACTTCAGTTTCTCACAGAACCGAAGCGTAGCAATTTATTGAAAGCAACTCTATTCTCTCTACATTCTCCACACTTGGTACGTTTTTTTATAAACCATGTGAAGGAAAAAACCATCTAACGGCTTTTAGCGAGAAATCAAATCCATTTTACGAGTTCTACAAAGTGAAAAATTGCTAAATAAAACGAAATATATTATAAAAAAAAGCAATATAGTCGTCCTAATTCGTTGAGATATTATATTAACATATAATTACATGTTGAAACCGTAGAGCAAATTGCATCAATACGTTAATTAAATGTACTTTAGCTCGTAATTTACCTAAAGCATTTCGGTTGATACTATTATTCTAAAAAAATAAGTTGGTGTTTAGAAACACGCCTTCACTTCACATTGCAAAATTAAAGTACGTAAAATTTGAAGCTTGTAAACGTTCTTGTTACTAGTTGTTTATTCTGCATAAATGACCGAGAAATGCTTAGAATATAACATATTCCAAATATATATACACAGAATTCACATTTAATAGGTCAATGTGAGAGATGGAACTTCGATCAATATGTATAAAAAAAATCCTCTGGCGTTATAAGTTCGTAGAAAAATAAAATTTTTTTTCAATTGCATATGCTTTTTCGAATTTTTATATTCGAATGTTAAAATAAAAAAAATAAACGCTTTTGCTGCAACGATTTTAATTTACTAAAGATGTTGTGTTAATTAATTTTTATAGATACTCAATACTCGAATTTCGATCACTATAGAACTGAATATGACGTTTAAGGTGACCACTTGACCGATATTTATTTTACAACAAGAATTTGTTGCTCGATAATTCTCGTAATTTACTAAAAAAACTTTTGAGTTTTTCTTTAAAATCAAGGAAATTATCTAAATATTTTTTTACTGAAGGATGAATAAACTATAAATTATCCCATTTTACTCTTTGAATTTTTAAACTATGCCTATGAATCGCATCATACAGCTGAGGAATTACTAAAGTTTGTTATTAATTCTCAGAGCATTTTAAAAGAGGTAAAACAGAAGAAGCAGACAAAAACGAGAAGTTCTCTTGATTCGCCCTGTTTTGCTGGTCGTTTTTGTGTGAGTTCTTTCCTAACTCATTATATTTCCTACAGAAAAATCATTAAGTCATCTTTAAAAAATCCCTAAATATTATAATATATTTTTTTAATTTCCAAAAAAAGAAATAATACTGAAAAAAATCGGAAATTTATTAGCTAAAAAAAAAAACGGGTCAAAGTTGAAAAGAATTCTGTTAATATTGATAAAATTATATATGAAACACGTTTCACGAACAAAATTGCAAAACCCAAAATGGCGTAATCGTTTTTAAGGAGGAAAAAAGGTTAATTTTCAATAAAATGATAGTCATTTAGCAAAAAGAACGACTTAGCGTCGCGAAAGGATGTATTAATTGTCATAACCAAGAAAAGTTTTAATAAGACAAGAAAATTTTTCGTGAAAACTTACGACCGTCATATGAGGAGGAATGAGTGTTTTAAGTATATTGGCCGTTTATATTATCGACTAAGCATCATCGTCATATGGTATATGGCCTAAAATAAGCTCAAAATCCCGCATATAAAAATAAATAGCAAGCACGGTGGGATAAAATATGTAAAATTGTAAGTAACTGTAATAATAAGGTTCAATTTTTTCTTATTAAAAAACAGCTATTCGGTTTAGTTTCTATTAAATTTTGTGTTTATATATATATATATATACACTTTTTTTTTTCTTATTTAATTTGCAAAGTGCAAAAATGTCTGCAATGAATAAATATTCAAAGTATGTGTAAATTTTATGTATATACATTTATATGTATATGATAACATTAACAGATACATATTGGTAGACATCGTACATGTTTGTATGTATAATTCAAAGTACATAAATAACTGAAAAAGTGACATACGATTCAATATATTGCACACACATTTCGTTGCGTTGTATATATACATCAATATACGTATATATATCCACATACATACGTACCTACCAACCATATATATACTTAAATAAGTATATATACCCATATATTGGTATATAAGTTCATTTACAGTGCAATTTTTCAAACACCGTAATGTTTTTATTTTTTTCGGAATTAGCAAGTGTATGTGTTTGTCCCCTACCTGCCATGTATATATATATATATAGATAGATAGACATGTTTACTTTCTGAAATCAAGTGCAATCTGCTATGACGTTAAAACGACAAATGAATACATTAAATTAAAATTCATTTATATGCCCTTTGCGTGGACGGTCTTGCAAACGTTTATACATACTAAAGTATATATATTAATTTTCCTAGTTATTGTTATTATATCGATGCACAATCATTGCTGTCCTTCCTTGTTCAATTATGTATACACAATTTAGTTAACGTCTATATATATATAGTTGTGATAGAACTATATATATATATATACTAACTAAAATGCATTTAGCTGTAAACACGTACACATTCATTCTTATATTTATATATATATGTGTATATGTGTGCGTGTGTGTGTATATGTATAGAATACGTATATACTTATACAAATAAATGGATGGAGCACTAAATGCATGCGTACATATGCATTTAAACTATATATAACCCTATGTAAAGTCATATGTGTATCCATCTGCAGTATGTATGGGCAGTAAAGCTTCCTTTAGGGCAGTCGCATCCTTATTTTTTGACTACAAAATCATTAGCATTAAAATCATTTCTAGCGTATATATGTTTAGGTATGCCTGCGCTCTATCTATGTGTGCTGTTTATAATCAAACCTGTATAATTAAATTGATTTTAATTAAAATTTCTTTCATAATTATGTGCAAGTGTGTTTTTAAAGGATTTACATAAAAGTTTCTTTGCCGAATACAATGCACTTTATTTGTTTTCGAAGAGGTCAATATACCCGAATTAAACGTTTCAATGACTCGAGTTATATTTTGGGTGTTTTATGGTTGTCTTACTTAGAGATAATGAAAGCTTTTTTTCTTTCAATCATGCAAAAGTGAATGATATATCTTAATAGAGTTCTCTATTATTAAGATCCTGACATCTATATTAAATTATCTTTTGCCTTCAGTAGATTCCTCGCCGAAGGACGAATGTATCTTATTGCGCAGATATCCCATAATGTATACACATTTCCTGATCGGCACTAAATTCGGAATCAATATAGGCATGCCCGTCGGTGGGAAACATTATTTTACTCTTTTGTTCATTACCTATAAGCTACGATAGATATATAGGGATATGTAGGGATACCTGTGCAGAAATAGGAAGCATCAGCCATGCTGACATCTCGTTTTTTCTTTAGTTTTTTAAACTTTTTTTTAATATAAACGTTGTAGTATAAGCAGTAGATATAAAAGCTTCGGTCACAGCCGACTTCTTAGCGTTTATATAGTTCGTAAAAGCGGAAGTATTTTAATTGTGCTCCTGCATAGTGTACGTGCTCCAGAAGTAATCGCTTTACAAATAAAAATTGCTGCTATATATTTTGACCTTACTGTTTACTTTCCGGTGGAAGAAACGTCTTTTAGCGTTTAGATCAAACACGAAAAAACTAAAACACGCCCATTGCCCTATCTCAACTGAAGCACATTGCAATCTTTGTATACGGGATCAAATCTTTCTGTGTTCAGCTTAATCGTCACAAATCCTTCCCCTTTGTCCAAATATTTTAGGTTTTTGCAAGAGTTTTGATCGTCTTTTAACTTGAAAAAGTGAAGTTCATTGAGAAATATTGGTACGATGTGTATCGGTCAAAATAGTTTTCATCATTTTCTACAACACTTTAGAATATTTTTGGCAACATGGCAACATTATTTTGAAAGAACTTATATTGGTTTTGCAGCGATCGACCCTCCGACCCCATTTTCGCACTGCGTTAACTTTGCGGACCCGCGTCATGTCAAGCCAAGTCATGCTGCAATGATCTCAGCAAGTGATAATCGGGAGGCGTCATATTTGGTACGTACGCTGGATGTAACATAACTTCCCATTCGAGCTCCAAGAATGTATCCTGAACAACTCTTGCAACAAGTGGCCAAAATGGCATTTTCAGTCAATTTGAGAACTAGCTGTTTCCCTCCTTTTGGAGCTCTTCCATCGCACGTAAACGTGTAGAAACAGTTGATTGGTCAAGTGCTAAGCTGTTCTTCGAGAGCAATTACCCTTTCGACTTTAAATATTTGGGCCAATTGGATACTTTGAGGATTTTTTTATTGACCGAACATTTGGTGTGTGTGTATGGTATCATGCTATGAGACAAGATGATGAAAGATTCGTGTTTATTAATCCTAACCCTGATCCTCGTCTTTACAACGGAGCATACCAAGATGTGGCTCTCAGCCACCACTTGGGAGAATCGTAAGAGTAGTTAAAGAACCATGAAAATAGAGAAAATCCTTTCAAAGGTAAGAAAAAATTTATTTGTCAATGCAAGTTTGGCCTAAACTTTGCCTTAGTTCGTAGCCCGTAAAGAAATTGTTAAATGTGAAACTGCGATCGCTGCTCTGAAATGGTAGGCGAAGTTCTTGAACGTATCTCACATTATTGCTGGGATCAGCATTTCTCAAATTATGCGTCATTAACCAGTCAACTCCCTTTTTGGCTTTAAGGCCCCAAAGAAAATAATTTTGAGCATAATTGAAAACTGTAACGTATAGGCATCATTTAGTATTTTATGTTTGGGCTGTGTACGCATTCTAATAGGTTTGTTTGCTCAACTGTTCTGTGCTTTATGTCCTGCATACAAAATGACAAAAAAATGTAAATACACATATTACTCGGTGGTGGATATGACTAGCGACCACTCTGATTGTCGTAGTTGCCGAACCTTTCGAGTAATAATTGATAAGCAAAAAATATCCAATAAATCTTAAAAAAAAAAAAAACAAAGAAGAAGAAGAAGAAGAAAAACATCTGCCTTTTCGGAAGAATGAGTATTAAGGAAATTGGATAGAAACGAAAAGGTTCATATTCTTATTTTGTGGCGAACAAAAGAAAGCCCTTATAACTGCGGCTCATGCAATCATCATCTAAAAGAATTCAAGCTGTTTATGATAAATATGCTTAGCTACTTATAAGCAAAAAAATGCAGTTGAATAACCTATAAAAGGATGTTATTTTCGAAGGGCTTTAGAAAGTTCGATTTTGTCGGTAAATAGCAGTTCACTATGTTTTAGTTTGTAAGTGAAGTGGAATGGTGCCTACTATTTTTTAAAAAAAGTAAATCTTTCATACGCTACGCAGTTTACAATAACAATCTCACTATTCTAGATTGTGGCCAGTGTAGCCAAGATATTCTTCATAAGAATTTAGTTTTCTTTTGACGTAAATTACTTAGAACCACGATTTTTTGACTATTGGAAAACATTATAATTTGGCAACACTAAATACGCTATACTTTATTTATAGTTCTTTTTTTGGCGTCTTATGAGTAATTCCTCTGGTTGCATTTAGGAATTTTTGAAAGTTAAAAACAGAATTTTATTAAGGGAAAATGTAGGGGCAAGTCCTGAGAAAAATTTGGAAATCGTTATAATGTAAGAAAGTCCAAAAGTGGAAGTTTTTCTTGTATTTAGCATACGGGAAAACGAAATTTAGATGTGAAAACATAATTGGACAAGGTATCGGTAATTATGTCTATATGCATGTGATTCACGCTAATATATACACAACTTTTCTGAACCTCCACAGTCCTTCTGCATACACTACAAATATTTGATAAAAAATGGCAAGAAAACATGTGAAAACAGTGAAAAAGAGGCTCACCCTGGCTCACTGAGTTACTCAACTCAGAAGCCAACCATAAGGGTGCAAGAGTCCATCCGTGTTAATTTGACGATTACAAGGATATTTTCGTATCAAATATTTTTCGCTACTCGTAAACTATTGTGTGAATATTTTAGGTTTTAAATTATAATTTTTTGCTCATTGTGTTTTATAAGACACATGCCTTATACTTTGAACTGCTACTATGAAATTTGAAATTTGACATTACTATAAGAAAATAGCTGCTCAAAATTAGCTCCTTTTCATTTAACATATATTGATTAAATTTCCCTTATTAATTGATTGATAGAAACATACATAATAAAGCTGGACTATTTTTTTTATGAGCGGGGATTTTTATATAACTCTGGCAACGCCAAATTCGCTAAACAATGATGTCAGTTCTAGTTGCAAAAGCGTCCATAAAAAAAGAAAATTAGTTTGCAAGATTTGAAATAGAAAACGTAGACTATTATATTATACTTTCGACTTTGATTTGTAGAAATTCATTATTAAAATATACAATACCTCCAAAAAATATGGTTATAAAATGGCCTATAAAGTTGTATTAATGTTTGCCCTTCACGTTAGCAAAAGATTTTTGATAAATATACTCAATAAAATTAAAGTTGTTTTCTAGAGAAAAAGCAAGTAAAGTGATATCCACATATTTTAAGAATTTTAGGGTACAAAGTTGACATTTTTGACATTTCTGCCTTATTTTTCCAGAAAAGATGAGTAGCTGAAAGATTTTTCGAGAAATTGAAATTAAACCATTTTAAGAAGGTACATATAATTTTCGAAAAAAAAATTTCAAAAATTATGTCTAGAAATTTTTAGGTATCCACTCATATTTATGAGCCGAAAAACTTGACCGCTTGACAGAATCTAAGGGAAAATACTTCGCAAATTAGCAAAAGTATTATTTTATGTTAATAACCTCACTTTTGAGGGCGCTGCGAAAGACACGTGTGTTCATTGCATTTTCAAAAAAGGATTTTTTTGCATTTTTGAAAAAAGGGAGTGTATGATGCGAAAAACTTGCTTTTCGTGCTTACGGTCAGTGGACGTTATGCAGTACACATTTTTTATGGAACGACGATAAAAAAATGATGGACGCTACCTTTAGGTATAAGGTATGGCTTTTTAGAAGCGCCTCCATGCCGAATTTGGAAAACTTAATTGTTTTCAAAAACCCAATTGTTCCTTACATTCTGTTAAAGTAATAGACTTTAGATAGTTACATAATATTGAGAAAAGCGCTTTCAAAAAACTCTAGGTATGGAATTTATGAAGCATTTCTTGACTTATCATCGTGCTTCATCTTTTTGACGCATGAGGCGGAGTTTTCGACTTTGTTCGATTATTTGAAGGATTGCAGCGGTTGCAATTGCTCTCATCGTTTCTTTGCACTTGTCACGCCTTGACTTGGAATACAACCAAGAACGGCGTCATGTGAAAAAATTTCAAAAAACTATTGACTTACCTAAATGAGTAGTCCTATGGGATAGGTGTGCTTTATATGACGAATATTCAAACTTCGCTCTAAGATATGTCCATCATCGAAACATTAAAAAGTATATTAAATTTGTCCCTCCGTACGTAAAACATACAAATACGCATTAAATTTTGAACGAGCGTAACATTCTTAGTTTTACATTTAATCTTGATTGTCGGCTTTTGCAACGGCCGAGAAAATTTGGATATAAACATTAGCATAACCAACCTCAATTGATAGTTGCAGGTAAGATTGGAAAATGGACGACATAGGAGACAAAATATTATAATTTACAATTTTGAAGCTCATCACAGGAAATTGAGATCTCCAAGTCAACAAGTTGAAAATAGGCCGCAAACTGTGAACTTAGACGACAAACACAGAGTGAACCGCCCTACAAATGTTTCCCAAAGGTCAATGTAAACATATCATCATCATAAACATGGCCATTACACTTATGATGCATTGCATTGAGATATTGGGTGTATAAAAGTCTCGTTCTTAGCCGAATGTAATTGTCTTCTCTAATTCTCACTTCCAAAGTAAGCAAAATACCTTCACAGTTATGTGATCAATTTCAGTTTTCCAAAGCAACGAATAAAATACTTTTTTTGTAAGCCTTTTTGGTTACGACGCATAAAATGAACACATGATCTTATAAGAAAAAGTACGTTTGGAATACATATGTATGCGCTTATATATGTACTTTCGTTATGAGTATGTAAACCAATCGTACTGCCCGGCCAACCATCTGTTGTAACAGAAAAAAATACAATAATTTTCTCATGCTTTTAGTTGTGTGCTCTGCTCGTAAGCAAGAATTTAATGTAAAATTCACAACGACGTAAATGGCTAAAAAACGAAAACGAAGACGACGCAGTTTTTTTGTTGCTTGGCTTAGTGCACGCAAGTTATATTATAAAGCATACATTGCGTACCCAACCCTAACAGTGTAGTTATATATGTATAAGTATATGCATATGCCTATGCCTATGTTTTGTACGACTTTTCTCTTTTAATTTAATGTAATTACAATTCTTATATGAAAGTTTTCCGTTCGTAGGCAGGAATTGCTATGTAAAAATCATGTTTTTTTCTTAAGTCTTACCTTAACTTTTCTCTTTATGTATAATAATGAACTCATTTTAGGTACTCAAGGAAATACTGGGATAATTGGTTTACAAATATCTGATCACGAATCCACCAAGAGACAAGCAGGATAAGCGCAAAGTAACCGCACCAAAAAAGAGGATCAAGACATCTGCTTCCTTGCGTTTTAAATTGCAAACATTAAAAACCGTATTGAGCTGACAAAATTGTTTTTCTCTCGCTCAGTTTGCTTCAATTATATTCGAACACTCTGAGTTCCTGAGAGACAACGAGAGTTTTAACGAAGAGATAAAGAGAAACCCAGAGAGAGCAGAGTGCTTGAGGAACTTTCATTATACAGAGACGCATCGATTATGCAGTCAGAGCGTAAAAGTGCGTATTACTTACCACACAGTCATTAAGCAACCAGTTAGCCAGCAAGTCAATCAGTTAGTTGGCCAGGGCAGCCGCATATGCATTGCAAATATAACAACAACGAATTGTGCAAGCTGCTGCTGCCTTCCACCTTCATAGCCGTTTTCAATTTCTTTTTCTCCAACAGCAACATAAACTAAGGTTTCGTAGTTGTTTTGTGTGTGTGTGTGCAAGCTAAAAGCAGCAAAACACTATACCGCACTATTTATATATATAAACATATATACTCATATATATATACAAACACGCACACACACACATGCACACATATACATAATAACGCATACACATTCCAAAAGTGTAGAAAGAAAAAAAAAAAAAACAGTAACAATCGAATTTCATACTTACGAAACGGCAGCAAAACGGAATATATTTGAGCAAAAACAACAAGAAACAGAACAATACCCCACGATATAGAGATACAAACGCAAATAAACAGACAGACAGCTGAGCTGGTGCACGTAAGCGCTCTAATAAAAAGATATTGAAAAGGAAGATAGAAAAACAGACATTACGTTGTTCTTTATTTTTTTTCTTTTTATTTCAATTAAAAAACGTTGATTAAACCGAAACTTTTACAAAAATAAAAGCTCACCAATGCGAAGAGAATTTCCGGGACAAAAATTGTGTGTTTTTTGAAACGAATTATCGATTTTTAGCATTTATCTATATGGCGATGAATCACATTCAATTGTAAAAAGTGTTTCATAGAGAGAAATCAACTTCATTTTTTTTTTTTGTAAATTTTTTTTTTTTTTTCATTTTCATATCAAATTCTTTATTATATGTGATATTTTTTGATGGTCGTGACAAGAGTTTGTGTGTATAAGTGTAAATAAAAATTCTGTATGGTGGCGAAAAAACGCACCACCATCATCATCATCATCGTCAACAACAATAGTACCGAAAGGCAGCGTCGGCAACAGCAGAAGCAGCAGTACAACGATAACTGGCCGAACAACCTATCCTATACACTACAGCAGCAAACAAGAGCTAACCAGCCAATAGCCAGCAACAACACAACGCAACTGTGCATAGTTTGTGCCAAATCCAAATTATAATAAAAAACAAAATCTTAAAATAAATAGCAAAAAAGAAATAACTGTAAGCAAAAATCAATACAAATCGAATTTTGAAAAAAAAAAAAAAAAAAAAAACAAAAAAAAAAATTAAACAAAGTAAGCGAAAGAAAATTCAAACTTTAAACTGGGATATCAAGAAAATTATACCAAAAAACGATACGAAAACTTGTAAAAAAAAAAAAGAGAAATTTTACGCTTTCTGTTTCTTCCCACTCAGTTCCTGCGAGATCGCTTGATCCTATCTACCTGAGTAGGAGTGAGTTGTGCATGCAAAGTGCAATTTTGTTGCGGAAAATATTCAAATGAAAACGCTACTGTTAAATTCGGACGATATTCAGAATTTTAGCAAATTAATCTATGATCCAAAAGTGACGCAGTTGACTACTTCCGCAGGCAACGGTGACTCCATCACGGAGGATGCCAGTTTTATGGCTTTGCAGTACTATCTAAAACATCCCGGCAACTACATGAATACGCCACAGACAACCACAACTACAGCGGCACCCGCAGTAGCATCTCAGGTATATGTTCAACGGCCCTTAAGTAGTGTAAATTATGCGCCAAATCAAATAAATGCTGCGATCACTACAACGAGCACAATCCACAATAGCAGCGGCGGCAACAACAGCAGCACACAAACTAGTCTACCAGGTACAAAAGGAGTCGTAACATCAAGTGGTGTTAGTGCACTGAATGGGTTAGTACTAACCAACACCCACAGTAATATTGTGGTAACTAACAACAATCAGCATGCAGTACCAGCACAACAACATCACCAGGCTCACAACAACAATCAACCTCCGCAACATCATCACTTGTTGGCTCAATCCCAGTCGCAGTTAAAGCAATTGCAACTGAAGCAACCTACTATACATCAACATCAAGCAGCCAATTATCATCATCATCCCTATTATCAACATGCGACGAGCACTCATTCAACAGCAGTACCCGCCCATCACAGTCATAATACCCATCATAGTCACATTGGCCATCATAGCCACCACAGTCACAGCCATAGTCATTCGCATAGTACCACAGCAGCCACAACACACAGCCATAATTATAATGTGCCGGTACCAGGACCAGTGCCGGTGCCCGTGCATGCTCTAAATCAGAATTCAAATTTTTCGGCAGCCAGTAGTAGCACTGGTGGTGGCACTGCTTCCAGTCATGCACCCACCCAGCAATCCAACACAACAGGTTCCAGTTTATCGCCTCCCGGCGCATCGGCCAGCGCTCGTACTACACCCGCCAGTAGCAATTCCAATACGAGTTCTTCCTCATCTTCCAATTCTGCAACTGGAGTACGCTCTAGCACAGGTAATGCAACCAAAAAACTAAAATCCGAACCTATATTATCGCAGTTCCATCAAACTGAACGCCTAACATTTGCCAATGCACACATTAATTGGAATGAGGATCATTGGAAACGTGTAGTATTTCAAGATGAACGAAAGTTTAATTTAGACGGACCGGATGGCTTCTCCTATTATTTTCACGATTTACGTAACTATGAACGTTCGTTATCGCAAAGGCCACGCGGAAATTCAGTCTTCATATATATCGTGATTAGTGCTGGCGGCGCCATATACATGGACGTTTCCATGGCTAAATTTAAAACCGAGACCTGTATCGAAACTATACTGAGAGAGCGTGGTACTATTGTAAATAAATTAGGTGGAAACACTGAATATATGCTGCAAGATCACAATTGGACCACAAACGCAATGCCCTCGGTACAGGAATGGTTGAATGCTGAAGGAGTGAAGTTACAAAAATGGCCCACCATAGCTCATGATTTGAATATTATGGAAGGTGTATGGGGTTGGCTAATACGTGAAGTGTTCGATGGCGGTCGCAAGTTTTCGCGCAAAGACGATTTAATATTCCGCATACGTGAGGCGTGGTCACGTTTACCTTTGGAATTGATCAGTAATTTATATACCACTCTGCCGGAACGCATAACGCAACTTTATTATACGCGGGGTGCCTACACGAACTGTTGACAACCATTGGTCGGTGTGTATAAAAAGCAACAACAAAAACAATGTCATCAAGAATGCAAAAATTTTGTTAAAAAAAAGAAAGGCTGCTGCTGCGTTTTGCAATTATTTTCATTACCACTACTGGTCTTTTACATCAAGCAGAGCATGAGGATTACAGTGTTTTAAATAGGGAAAAAGCGAACTTCAGCAGGCATCTCGCTTAGAAGACTGAGTATGGCTACTTCATACTGGAGAGAAGAAGAAGGAGAAGAGCATTTAAAACATGTTATAAAAAAAAAATTTTTGTTTCTTTTAAACTGTGATGAGTGACTTTTTTGGCTTTTGAAATTATAAAAATGAACCAGAAAAGAACGAAAATTTAAAAAGAAGGAACAGAAATTACTAGTTATTTGATTTTATTTTTTTCTTCATTTTATTTTTTCATAATTTTACAAGACGAAGCTAACTTCTAATTTGTTTGTGCTAATAACGATGCTGATGATGCTAATGCTGCACAAAGGAGTATAACCCCAACCCACTTAAAAAAAAAAAAAAAAAAAAAAAACATAAGAGTCTTAATCGCTCTCTCTCTCTCTCTCTCTCTCTCTGTCTCTCTATATCTCTCTCCCTCTCTATCTCTATAATTCTCTCTCTTTCTCTGAAACAACATAAACAACAACAAAATCATTATTATCACTCAACAGCAACAGCTAACTACTATATTTATTTAATAATAATGAACAAAACTACTGAAAAAAAAAGATTATTTCCGAATAGCTTTAAGATGTGCAACAAATAAAAAAAAAAAAAAAAAAATTGAAAAAATAACTAAAAAAAATAGAAATGAACAAAACCGTAATTTAAATGAATTCTAAGAGTTCTCTGAGTTGAAAAAGTGAAGGAAAACAAAACAGTAAACAGAAAGACTATCTGTATAAACAAACTATTATTATTATTATTTCTTTTTTGTTTGTTATAAAACTCATAATTTAATAATATTTTTTAACTGCTTTTCTCTTATTTATTGTTTCTTCGTAACCCCATTAATTTTTACTCATATTCGCGCACTCATTTTTTTACTTTATATTTTTAACTTTATATTTCTGATTGATTAATAATTACATAGACTTTGTATTTGTACTACAATTAAAAAGCAAAAAATAAAAAAAAAAAAAGAGAAGAAGGAGAAGAAAAGCTAAAGGAAACCTAAAACATATATATACGTACATAAAAAAGATTCTGTGTATAATATTATTAGCTCTTTTTGAATGTAAAAAAAAAAAAAAAAAAATTGAAAAGAAATCAAAAATAACTCTGGAAATTAATTTTGTTTATTTGTTTTAGGTTTAGTTTTTATTTTTATTTCCTTTAATCAGAAAAAAACATGTAAAATTAAATTTTAAATTTTTGTTGTATGTTTTTATTAATTATTAAATTTTCATATATATTTTCATACATATATATATGAATATGCCTGTGTGTATATATACTTTTATAAAGCTTTTAAAATTTTTTCTTGCTTGTATTGAAAATTTATCTTATTTAATTTTTTTATTGCTTAATGAATGTTTTGTTTTAATATTGTTTATTATTATTATTATTATTATTACTTTTGTGGTACATTGTAAAAAAAAAAAAAACGAACAAATCGATACTTATATACTAAATTTTACCGCAACTTAAATACATTACAACAGCCACCACAAGAGCATAAACAAAATATTTGAAATAATTAAACATTTTACACAAACACACAGCGCCAACCATACAATAAATTTTCAAACTATCGTTAAAAATCGTAATGATTCCGAAAATGATTTTGTTTATCAAATGTGTAATGAATATGTATGAATATTATAATAAAGGGGTAATATACGTGCGTACTTACTAAACAAATAAAAAAAAAAGAAAAACGCCCTTTAGAATAATATCGTTTCATTTAGTTAATTGAAATCCTCATCAATGTTAAAACATTTCTTAATAACAGGGATGTTTGAAAATTGTAAAGGCATAACTCACTACTACTAGTAAAGAAACAAAAAGAAACGAAGCAACAACTTAATAAAGAAAAAATATATTAATTAAAAAAAAAAAGGAAAAAATCACAAATTCAAATAAAGTTATTTAACAATAATAATAATACAAAACATAACAAAATACATCGACTTTTTATTGAACTTGTGACCTTCTATTTACATTGTTTTGCAGTTTCAATACGCTGTTGAAACTTGAATTACCCAGACTTGAGGGAGCATGCTTTATTCGTACTAGAATGTAGGGAATGATTTACGCCTGATTCAACGTATGATATTAGCCAGGACAACGTATGGCGAGTAGATACACTTTGTTGCACTAAGCAGTCATGACTCATATCAAATACAAAAGCAAAGAGGAAAGTTGACGTTTGAAAGTCAATCAAGAACTGAGGCACGGGCGCTCTAAATATTCAAGCTGAAAGATGACGCATTTGAAAACGTTCTTCGTAGGACGGATGAGGCTCTTCAATACAGTATTTTCGATCTTTAAAATATTTGAGTCAAAAACACCTTCTTAATCAGTCAAGGACCTAAGAAGTCCCCTTATATTAGCTGTACTCTCGAAATATTTCCTCTTCCGATTATCATCGTATCCTACAGCACTTATCGCACGCAGGTATGTTAAAATTATTGCGGTTGCATGCAACAGCAAGAAGGACTTGAGGTAGACCCAGTTTTCTTATTCCACCGACCAATTCAATATAACTTTTTGAAGCGTTTTTAATGTACATATATGAGCTTTTTTTTGGAAGCGGTGCAAGTCCATTTTTGACAAAAAAAAAAATCAAAAGAAATTCACAAAAAACTATTTTGTAAATGTAAATTTACGTAGTTAACGAGATAACAAACATAACTACTTTGGCAGTAGCGTAGATCTATATTCCGTATAGATATAACATTTAATGAAAAAATTATAAGTCTATTGGAGATCATCAAAGCTATAAATCTCTTTTAACGTGTACTTTAATTACAATCACATTGTAAACGTAAATCAATTTAACATTTAAACAAGATAGAAAATTACATTCGGTCGCGACCGAATCTTACTTTACCCGTTACTTCTATCCTACAAGATTCAAAAAAAAAAGAAAAAAAATAAATTTTCACACTCTATAATATTGCGTGGGCGTGGCTAATATTTTTTGTTTTTCGAGAATAAAAGTGGGAATTTATGTTGTGTGTCTGTAGTAGTTTATAAGCAATTGATCTTCTATACCCAAGTCCTTTTACTTGGTAACCATATCCACGCGATTGTGAACCAAAAATTTGATTCACCACGTCGTGCAGTCTGGGATATTTAATTTAGAACTAACACGCTTAGCTTGTCGTATTTTACTCTCAAAGTCCTTTTATTTGATACCCAATTGATTATATTGCTAAGACAAAACGGTCAAGTCCACCATATTTTTTTTTTTTTAACTTAACACTTTTAAATAGATAATATATTTTTATTTGGGAAGCGTATAGTAAAAATTTCAAAATTCCGTCTTGTTTACCTTACGAGTAGTAAGCAGAAAACGTCAAAAAGTAAAACTTTGATCATTTAAAACTTTGTGGGGATGTCGCCGATTCCTTCCATTTTTTTACATGAACAATAGAGCCTTCCTCTGCAGTAAATATAGAAAGTTTCAGACTGTTTTCTGTCATAAATCACGAGTAATAAGCAAAAATCCCTAAACTTTTGCTTAGAGAAGGAGAATTGCTTTCAATTTACGTTTTACTCTGGGCGTGTGCTTTAACCAATTTGTCTCATTTTTATTACCAATCTGCGTGTAAATACTTCCAGTGTTTTCATCAAATTTGAGTACTTCATTTTTCAGACCTTTGGAATGTTTACCAAAAGACATTGCACAGACAGACGGAGCGACTTGCTCAAATCGATTTAGAATTTGATGCTGATCAATAATATCTAGCTTTACGGCTTCTCTGTGACAAAATGAATATATCCCTCATCTTGCGATAATGGGCCTGAGCCTTTACATATACCAATTTTTCAAATCATTCAATCACTATCAAAGAAAACGTACACTTTGATTCTATCAAAGTTTTTTGAAGAAAAAAATGAATATACACGTCATTTGTTCCAAAGAACAAGAGTTAGTTGCCTGAGAATCTACTCAACATTGCATTTTGTAATAAAAACAAATATGATTTTATTGATGGTTCTCAAAAAATATATTAAGCATATATTTAAAAATGTATAATTGTTTATAAATGCGTAAATTTGTAAATATTGGTAAAAAATAAAGGCATATTGGGTATCTTAGACGCTAGAAACCTTAAGAATCTTAACTTAGCTTAATATAGAACTAAAAAAGAAGGAAACTCTTAAAAAACTTTAAAATCTTATTTACCTTTTTTTTCTTCTGAAAAGCCTACAAGAAATGTGCGTTAAAAGTGCAATATTTATGTGCTTCCATTTCTTATTGGATAATACTGCGCACACAAATGGGACTACAAAATGGCATATTTTGTTTAACGCAAAAACGACCCCCAATTAACGAGCGGCCGCAATTTTGACCGGCACATAGAAAGCATGAATCATGCCAATGGACTTGACCCCAGGCGACGCCTTGATCGGCTGGACCTATAGGCAGTTTGCATCGCTGACATGCAGCCGCATAATATTCGTCATAACATTTTAAACATAAGGGCATATTGGTCTTTTCATCGGGAACATATTGCTGGCCAGCCAATGGATGATCGCATTGAAAGCAACAAAAATGTTTAATATGGAATGTTGCCCCTTCAGCTGCGGTATATTCTTTAGTAAAGATCAATTCATCACAAGCCTTACAGCGAGGTATTTTTAATTTTACCGCTAAATCTCGTCCACAGTACACATGACCGCCGTGAAAGAAATAAACGAGATCAGCTAAAAGTTCACGGCATGCATGACATTTAAAGCATTCAGGATGCCAAGCGATTTCCTTTCCAGCGCGGGCAGCTTTAACCGCAACTTCTCCAAAATAAATTTTTTGCGAGCAATCGCTACAATTTAAAGGAAGCGGTCTTAACGTTTCGCCTGTTTTGTAAAATGCAGAACTTTTTTTATAAAGCAATTAGCAAATGACTTATGTCAGCCTACCTTCTTGTTGCACGACTGTTGGCTTATCTTGCAAGGATAAATTTTGTAACTTGCTGCTTAGAAGTGGTTGAGATTGTGATGGTTCCACTTGTGGATACATATTCATATCCTCGATACCAGGAATAGTAGCAAATTGTCCAACCAATGCCTGTAGATCATCAGGAGCAAGTTTATTTATCCCATGTTGAGGAGTGGAAGGTTTCGACTCGAAACCAGAGTCGCTACTCCTTGACGTGGTCATAGCTTTTTGTAAATTAACATTGACAGGTGCGTAAGCGACCTCCAAACTATTAGGCAAAGCGGTAACGTATTCGCGTATCTCTTCGTAGAAAGGTTTGTCAGCACGCAACTCCTGAGTTAGGTTTTGTAAGGTGTTGTAAAGATTAGCTTGGCAATCCGGATACTTAATGTTTTTGTCTTTCAAAGCTTGGAATAAGCGATCATAAAATGGAGCGTTTAATACAGCACTCTGGAGAATGTCCTTCGATTTGATGTCAAGTTTATCGAGTTTACTCTTCGTTAATTCGCTTAAATTAGCATCATTTAAATCTTTTGAACTCTCGTGCGATAGAGCTACGAAGCAAGGCTCTACCTTTATATCCCGTTTGGCGCATTCCAAAGCTCGCTTTAAAGGTTGGGAATATAAAATTTTGGCAAATAGACGATCACGTTCATAATCCACGTTCGTAGGTAATCCGCAATCCTGTACAGTCGTTGCGGTATTAGCGAATTGAACTTTTCGCATAGGAGTCACTTGCACCATATCGCGCCCGAAACGTGTCTGCAGAGGGCATTTTATGGGCAATGGAGAATTAAAAGACAAATCATGCAAGAACTTGGACGGAGTTTTCAGAGGCGAACTGTACGGGGTCGAACAAGCATAGGCGTTTGCAGAATTTATATTGTCCAACTCCATTTTAATGGACGGATTCGTTAAATATTCTTGACGTACGTCATACAATGGACCCAAGCGCGGATCACGCGATATATCGAAATTGTTGTTCTGCAAAGAAAAATGCGTAAAGCGTGGATACGTTATAAAGATTGACTGAATCGAATCACAAATTTTAAGCCAAGTAGAAATCTCATCAAATTACGCTTTCGTTATATGAATTTTCGAAACAAAAAACCGATAGCTCGATGCGACATTTTTTTGAATACTTATAGAATAATTCAATTGAATTGAGACGGCGTACTTAATAGCCTCCAAAAATATTCAGTTATTTGTTTTTAATAATGTTGATATATGCCTGTCCACGTATGCTGCGAATATTTAAAGTTCGTTTTCCGGACGCGCATTTAATTATTTCGCATTATTCGTAAACGGTTGGCATACAATTTGTCCTTCCTATAGATTTTATAGAAGAATTAAATAATTTTTAAAGCTACCTTCAATTTGGTAAATATTTTGTCGTAAATTGGTCCATTCGATACCAAGCTTTGTATGGCTGACTCATTCAGACCATTAAGAGTCGCTGGGGCCAATTTAGATTTTAATTTCAAGCCCAAGGAACCATCAGCAATCGGCTCTGAAAAGGCGACAAAAATTTTTGGGTAGCTGCAAGGAACTTGTTGTTTGAGGGCCGTGGCCAATTTGTCATTCGTTAGCAGGTCACAAAGGATTAGGTCTTTTACAGTAGGAACTTCTTGTAGAACCGATAGCATTTCTTCATATTTAGCTTGACGAATCAAGTCGCCCTCTGCTGCTTGCTTTATGTTGCCAATCAACGCGTTACCGTAATTGCCGACACGCACAACATTGCCTTGGCCCACACAACTGTCGCGTATCTTTTGTACATATTGTTGCAATTGATTTGTTTCCGATTCGGAAAGATTATCACATAAAGCGGCATCCAAGTCATGTGGTGGCACTTGAAATTCTAACTGTTGCTTCCGTTTTGTAGCGGCCTCGCTACCAGCAACTGGGACATTTTCTGTACCTAACTTTTCCATATAATCGGCTGCGACGTCCGGTGCTACATTCGGAGGAATCCATTCCAACTGAACCGGTTGACTAGCCAAAGCTTTTATGCGAATAACTGAAAGCAAACAGAAAAACAATTTTTCAGTTCCTCACCAGAGAGATAAACATAAGGAATTGTCGATATTTAACAATAGAAAGTAAATGAAGCGACTTACAGGCTGGTTTTGAACGTATTTGACCTAAAATTTCAAATTGGGCCCATCCGGATAAATCGTCGTCAGTGCACATGTGCTGGTCTTTACGACATTTGCAATTACGGCACACTTTACGCCAAAAATGCAAATCCAATCCAGGACATTTGTCACCGCAATCATTGCAAGCAGCCCCTGCGCCTGCTTCATGTCCTAATTTACATCGTTTTAGTTGCTCACGACGACTCTCTAATTTCGATAACCACTCTGGTGCGGCTGGTGTTTCAACGCAAGAATTGCTCATAACTAAACTAAATTGCTCGAAACTAAAAGAAAACTAAAATGAGTCTACCGTACAAAAACAAAAATACATGAATCACTGTCTACAAATCCTCGCCAGGATTTGCTTTCTTTGTTTTCCTTTTCTTTATTTTTTTTTTATTTTTTTTTTGTTTAAATACTCTTCGTTGGTCTTGCCGCACTTGTATATTTGCAAATAATTCACAATATACGTCTCAGCTGTTCTGTGCTTTAATATCGCTAGCTACGCTAACTACCTCAGAACCAAAAAAGTTAGAGAGGTGAAAATGTTTTACACCTTCCATAGCCAAATTTATGCATAGCAAATTCCATGAAATGATTCATAAACGAAAGGTTTTCTTTAAGTCCGCCTACAAAATGCTTGTGGGAATCCAATGATCGCAAAAATTATATATAATATATATTTCGATCACATTCTGCTACTATAATGAAAACATTAAAATCACTTTACAATATGTTACAAATATATTGTGAGGATCCAAAGTCGTCCCTCGATTTTGGGCTCACGGGCTCCCCGTCTTTGGTGAGGGGAAGGGAGTGCTAGACTAAGGTAAAATAGAATAGATTAAGCGTAAGCTAAGCATAGGTTAAGAGTAGAGAATGAGAATAAGTTTAGGGAGCCGTCGTTTGCCTCGCGCCGAAGTCGGTCGAAGTTAGACTCTCGAGTAGAGAGATCGGTTAGGGGATAAGAAAGAGTTATAAAAGAATGAGTAGAGAGTAATAAAGAGCCCCCTGTGAAAAAATAAATGCCTTGCGTGTTTTTCCTCCCCTGGGCCGCTGAGTTGCCCCAGCCTATATTTATTTCGTTACCTTTACCCGCGTGTTCGATGATTGCGTATGTTCACGCCCGATTCAAAGAAAGAAATACTACAACGGCTAAAATTTTGCGTAGAATCCTGCTTTACCAATCAGGGACATAGTTTTTATTCTATTCTAAAGTCGTCTTCCAATGGTTTATAAGCTTGCGGATTTCACTTCTGTTAAGCTTAGACGCAATAAGCCCATCTTTTATTGTTCAGAAATATATTCCGAATCGATTTAAGCTTGTCTACCTAAATGTTTTCTAATGGAACATATTGGAAAATGATGATCTCGGAGTATTTTGTACTCCGCCCATAGCCAATAACACCTTATTTTGAAACCATCATTTTATGGATAATTTGCAAGTTTAAAAACTTCCCGCTAAAGACCGCTGCCTAGCAGTATTTCGGCATGTTAAATTCATATGAAAAATTTGGATTGAATTGTCCAATTTTTATACCCACCACCAAGCGATGGTGTTATTGTGTTATAACGTTTGAAACACGAAAAGGGAAACTTCAGAGACCCTATAAAATATATAAATGTATATGAATATATACTTGGTGAACGTGAATTTCTGAATCGATTAAGCCATGTCTGTCCGTCTGTGTGGTGTCTGTTCATAATATTCTCCTGGCTGCAAAGATGAAGATGTCGACTTTAAATTTGGTAGAAACGTTGGAAGTTTCTGCACGCAGTTTTATAATGCCAATGGGCTAAATGGGTCAAAGTATACGCCTGCAATGAAGTGTAAACTGAACGCAATACCGCTTTTCTCTCACAAATTATGAAAGATGAAAGCTTGAAATTTTAATTTTCTACATTTACTTGGAGAATAAAATGCCAGAAGCCAATTGTGTTAATTCCACATTAAATATCGCGGCCGTCACGACGTGATGGAAGCATCAGATAAAAGGGTTTGGAGAGTAGAATGTGACAAGGTAAGTGTGGTAATTCCAAGTTAATTGTGGTGGACGTAACGACGTTGTAGATTAATTTTATTTTTAACAAAGCTTGCAGTGAACCTTTTCTTTAGGAAGAGGAAGGTAAACTTTATTCCATTCACTTTTTTATAATCGTACATAAAAGCACGGTGTGCTAAAGATTTTAATGATGGTGGATATGCGGGATTCGCCCCAGCTCTTACTTGTCTAAATCTCTTTTAACACAACCATTCCTAGGAAAAGTAAACTTTTTTTTGGCAAAAGAAAAAAAAAAAATAATTTGTAGTATTTCACTGTGGAAATTGATCCGTAATTTTAATTTAATATAAAAAAGAACTGTGCAAAATATGCCCAACATGTCGAGCGATATATAACCGATTTCCCGACAAGCAAGTCTTTTAATTGCGAAGAGGTATGGAGTTTAATGCTTTACGATGAAAATTGTGGACTGTTTTGAAGCTCAAGGAATGCAATAAAAACAATTTCTACTTATCTTCGGAAAAACGGCCGACAAGTATTATGTTGCAGTCAAATCGCTTCTTCTTCTGGCCATAATGACCTAAATGAAAGTTTGGAAATCGCAGAAAGCATGAATTTGAAATATTTTACAGTTAAAATAAATGCCGAGTTTTGCACTCTAGCGAAAATAAGGCATAGTGAAGGGCATGGAAAAGTCCCTAGAATGAACAAATAGTGCTTCGACTTACTACAAGATTATATGGCAATCGGAACATAAAAAATAAGTTCAACTTTTTGAATGGAAACAATTACAAATGTTTGGTTTGGTACTTTTATTTACCGTGTTCGTCACGTGTCAAGGTCATGGATAAATAAACACAAATAAAAACACTATAACGAGACGCGGCTCACCATTAAAAATCCTGCAGCCCCTCACTTAATACATCTAACGACTTTGCAAAATAAGGCGCTGTATGGAAAGTACTCGAAAAAGTGGTCCGATCCGAAACATTTTCATTAGTGTTCGTCGTTAGTCCAAAATATGTCGATGTTTCATCAAAATCTCTCAAAAAATGTGATCAGCAGGTTAAAGACAAAAAAAAACAAGACGGACAGACGGATAGATAAGCTTGGTGTAGTAAACGGTCAGTCTAGCTAAAGTGTTCCATGCACTCCTATCCTTGTACCACAAGAAGTCTAGATTCGTACATTTTGTCTTTCATTATTAAAACATTGCTTCTCTTTAGACTGTTACGCTGACTTGAAACTGAACCCTGCTTTAGTACTACACTTGTTATCGTTAACAATAATATTCGAAATCACACGACTTCAAATCAATATTTTTTCAACGGACTATTTTCGTTATCGTTCTTTATTCAAGAATATAGAGTGATTTTAAATCGTTATCCGATTTTAAACTCTAAAGTTCCCCTTTAAGTGAACTTTCCTAATATTTGTAAATACCATCGAATTGTTACTGTTATACTTAAAATTGGTTACGAAACGTAGATGTTTTGCAGATGTTAAGAAAATCACATTACTTTGAGTAGATTTCACCGGATAGAAATTTGAAACTAATCTAAGGATGCCCCATTTCCATTGAACATCCATCAAGAAATATTAAAAATTATAGGTTGTCGCAATATAAAGACTTGCCTTCCATTAAATCCCCGGTCTAAATACGCTACACTTAGTTTCTATGTGACACTACTGCTACGGACCCATTTTCGCCGTAAAGTATTAAAAAATTGTGCTTTTTTCCATACAAACACTTACGTCTTATGAAAGCCCCTTCTTATGAGTTGGAAGTCGAAGCATTGGCGTGTGTGGTTCACATTTGATATAGTCAATCTTTATATCAAAATACTGTTATCAATTTTCAAATCGAAAGATTTTAAAAATTACACCAATTCCCCATACCACGGTTGGCTTTTCATATAAATAATTGTAAGGAATGGGGTTAAAAATGAATCTATGCGGTCGAATTGTGCTGCAGTTAATTTCTAAGTCAAATTGTTATTTTGAAGGAATTTTAATTAAAAATTATTACAAATTATTTTTTTTTTTAGTCTGCTTGAGTGGCCGAGCAGAGAGAGTCTCGACTAACAACTCAATGATTGTGAGTTCAAATCTCAAGTGCGTCAGAGTTTTCAATAAAGCCAGTAGCCTTTAGCTGCTAGTGCTTTAAGACTTTAGTCTCAGAATTTATTCTCTGGCTAAATTAATAATAATACTAATAAAA
>KK502674.1:363686-377661 GCA_000688735.1 Glossina austeni
ATATATATATATATATATATATATATATATATATATATATATATGTATTATCTTTTTAAAATATTTAAAAATCTAAAATATGTAGCATATATTTTCTTTATTTGTTGTTATTTAATGAGAAACGAGTATTTAAGTGCAAGTAATATGTAAGTAAATATAATTAAGGATGAAACATAAAATATAAAACTACATGTGCATCTTTAAGTAACGAACAAAGCATCGGGGCAAATTTAATCGTAACAAACAAAGTAATCGAAAAGTATATCCACTCCTGAATATAGCCAAAGCTTTATTATAATGGCCTTGGATGATCCGCAACTATAAAACTTAATACAATGCATAGAAAGAAATTTTCTTATATCTACGTGAAGAAGAAAGTTTAATCGTATATTCTCCTTGTCTACAATTGAAGGAAACAAGATCCATATCGTGCTAGTGATGTTTGAAATGTTTCAACAAAACAAATTTGCACAAACTATTCATTGCTGTAAGTTGCTGAGCTTCACGTAAATTTTCAAATCGTTTAAACGAAAGTGAACCCCTAATATATCTATGAATGTTAAGTTTATACAAGAAACAAGAAAAACTGGCATTTACGTCGTTGTAAGTTCCTAAGGCTTTCTATTAAATGTTAAGTAAGGTTTGCACTTAAATTACATAAATCGTAATTTTTTCGGACTTAACAAGATCTAGTGAAGGCATCCGAAAAGTGTATACCAGAATCGGACTGAATTTGATTTAGGCGAACAGTCTTCTTGTATTTTTAATAAAATTTTTGAGACAAAGGTCAACATATTGTTTTCGTCCGCCTGAGGTACGTTCAAGCAGATAGCAAATCGCAATTATTCGCCTCTTGTGTATACTCTAATGCTTGCTATCGGATCTTGAAGTATTCAAACACTTGTCCGTCGCTAGCTTTCACAACTTTTTTAATTCTTTCCTCTTAGCTTTCGAATTTTTAATAAAAAAATGTTCGTCACACCACACAAGTAGAATTAAGGGTTTTGTAAATACTCGCAACATAAACTGCGTATAAAAAAAAAAAAGAATCAAAGTAAAAATAAATTAATATTTAATTATATAATATTAACATAACATATAGCTGCTTTGAGCACACGTTTTTTAATAGATATATGTAGAGTAATAATTGAAATGATGATAAGGAATATAAATTGTACTGAATTAAATAAAGATGTAATAAAAAAATTGAAATTTTTTTTTGCTTTTATCAATTGATTAGAATTTTATATAAAATTTTAAGTTTTATGCATAAAATATATATTTTTCCATTTATTTGTGTGTCTTGTATTACATATCATATCATATCATATCATATCATATATTATAGATTTTAATCTTTTTAGGTTACAATTTATTATTATATCATCCGTATAATGTATGTAATATGCTTTTATATATATTTATTTTTCCTCTTTTATATAATTATTTTTAATTTCATTTTCCTCTTTTTTTTTTTTTTTTTTTAAAGTAATTATGTTATCTTACTCATTCATTGTTTTTCCCCAATTAGGTTTTATCGTTCGTTTTGTATTGGCGTAATATTATTAATTTTATAAAGTATTATTTTGCTTGTTTGATTGGGTTTAAATATATAATTTTTTAAAAAATTAATTATATTTATATATTTAGTTTGTTAAGAATATTATTATATCCGTCCACCGCTAAAGAAATTATTAAAATTTAAAAAATGGTAAAAAAGATTTATTCGCCATAGAGAAAGTCTTTAAGAAAATCCAGAATGTATTATTAATTAAGAGGACTTAAATAAGTTACGGAACAAACGCTACGGGTTGAAGGATGGATGCTCAATAATTGAGGATTTTTTATACCTATTCAAGCAAAGCGGCTACTTTAGTTTTTCAATTTGATTTTTAAGTCAAAAATACATTCTTACCGCAAAAATTATTATATAACCACTTTTGGATAATTAAAGATTGTTTTTACGGTCGTAAAAATCACTACAGAAAACTGAAATCTTTGCAAAATTCTTAAGGCATAAACTGAAAACTGGCGTGACAAACGTACAAATATTCTACAATAGAAGATATAGTGCAATTATCAATTTGCCGCAGCTATGCATTTAAAATTTGGCATAAATACTTGCAAGATTGTGCAAAAAGTTTAGCGAACATTTCCCTTGACTTACCTATCGATAATCACCTTCGGTTAAGAAAATATTTATCTGTTTACAGTAACTTGCTTACCCATAATTCGTTCTAATTACCTACAGTCTAGGTAAAAGTTATTGCAAAATCGAAATGGAGATCACTACGAAAAGCAGTTCTTAGAAAAAGATCGCTAAAAAACAAACTTTAATGACCTTCAATAATAGATAATAATAGAAGGCGGAAATTCTTGCGTTCGATTTTTGACCTATTGATCATCGATGACCCCACCCCTCACCCCTCATTTTATATAATATTAATAAAATAGCTGACAGGTTGTACTCTAACTCTAATTGTACTCTACTATAAATATAAGCCCCTCGTATTTCGCTACGTGATTTAGTTATTAGTAAAGGAAATGATGTAAATTTCTCTAAATCTTACGAAAAAAGTTCCTGAAAAAACTTGCTTTGGAAGTTTTTATAGGCGAACCACTGAAAATACTTAAAAGTAATTTTAATTATATGCTTATTGGAGCATACCGTCTCTTCTCTCTTTAATCTTTTTAATGAATAAAATAATTCATGAAATCCAGCAGTGAAATTTAGTTGTAATTTACTTGTTTCTTTTTCTTTCTCATTTGCAATTTTTATATTAAATGTTATATATTGTTAAGATAATTATAAAGGTTTTGCATGATTTATTATTATAAAGTAATTTTTCATTTTAATTATTTATTTTTTGTATTTTTGTCTTTTCAGATTTCCGTTAAATGTGCCCGTGTATCGCTTAATTTATGCAATTATTTAATTTTAATTTACTTATTGATTTCTTTTCTTTTTTTTTTTTTTAAATATAATTTTTTGTTATTAATCATTATTAAAATATATATTCCCTTCTCCTTTGTTGTAATTAGCACAAAAGTTTTTTAAGTTTTTTTTTCTTGTTTTTGTCTTTTAGTTTAATATACTTATTAAAGTCATTGTTTTTATTTAGACACAACTTTTAGTTGTTTTTTACAGTTGGTATGGTAGGGTTTGTTTGTTTCATCAATTTTTTTATAAATATATATATATATATATTAATATATATACATATATATATTTTAAAATATATGTATAACTTGTTGTCATAGATTGTTTTCATCTTAAAGATAGATAAACTAGGAGTGGCTTTCTTCATTTTTTGTAATCATTTAAACTCCTAAATATATAATTTGTGTAAACATATATATGTGTGTAAGTATATATGAAATCATTTTTTTATTTGTTTCAAATAATAATGTAATTTATAAATATCTGTATGGGCGTGTAAGTGTCCGCGCAAGGGTCCTTTTCAATTAATAAATTCGTCTGAAAAATCTGACGTTAAGTGTAGGGATGAGTTCCTGTTTTTGTATATAATGTAAGTGACGTGTGTATATAAAATCCTTTTGAGTTTATTCGTTTTTATATAGTTTTCTTAGCATTAATTTCCTTTATTGTTGCTTTCTTTTTCTTTTTTTTTTTTTGTTTCTTAATATTTCATTTTTAAAGACCTTATGGTCTTGTATATAGTTTTCTTGAAACTAAGTAAGTCCATAAGAGGCTTTTGTTTTTTTTTTGTTTAAAAACGAAAAAGAAATATTGACTTTCATCTGTCGGTTAACTACAAGTTTTCGAAAGTTGAACAAAGATTTTAATATTTTGCTTTTCTGTTTTGTTTGCAAAAAACAAAATCTAGCATAAATTTCTCAAAGAAACTGGAGTGACAGAAATGGTACTTTACCAATATGTAGCGAAGGATTTGCAGGTCTGTAAAAAACAAAATGGAAAATAATTGTATAACATTGTGAATGTTAGACAATTATATATAGGTATGTGCTATAAAGTTATTGTGCTTCAAAGTTACCGTGTAAAAAATTAACCAAAAAAGAAAACGTTAATAAATAAAAAATTGAGTAGAACAGAACTTACTGCGTCTGAAAAATTGAATTGTGGAGAAATGGTCTGATATTTGAGGGGTTTTAATACCTTACAAATAGTAAATTAGCAGCACTTGTGACAGCAGGATAACCGGAGTTGGCACCCTGCAGACATGTGGCAGATAGTGGCGCCTCTTGTAATGTTGTGTTATTATTTATCAAGCCATTGACTGCGTTAAGAGGTGACGAAGTCGTGATTGGTAATGTTGTTGTGGTGTCTATTACAGTAGCTGTTGTTGTTAAACTATTGATCAAAATGGGGGCGCCTTTTAGTGAACCATTTATTAGGTTGTGATTATTATTATTATTATTACTAATGGTATAATGTTGTTGCTGTTGTTGATGTTGTGATTGTTGTTGCATAAGAGACGGTGGGAGATTTTGATTTTGCAGGGTTGATATTGTCATTGTTTGTGAGCTATGTTGTTGTTGTTGTTGTTGATGATGCTGTTGAACAATACCAACATTGCTGGGCATTGTTATTTGTTCTGTACTTAAATATTGTGTGTTTATTGATGGATTTTTTATAAAATTATTGTTATTATTGATAATATTATTATTATTGTTGTTGTTGGTGTTATTATTATTGTTATTATTTAAAACTCCCTTTAAATTCATAGCATTTAATTGTGTAAGACTTTCCATTTGTTGTTGTGGTTGTTGTTGTTTTATATTTAACTGAAAATTGTTTGCATTAGAGGACGAACAAGATGTCGTGGTTAAATTATTATTGAAATGGGTAGTGTTGGAGGAATTTGAAAGCAGTGTTTGCTGCTGTTGGGTTCCATTATTATTGTTAAAATTATTGGTTAAAACTTGATTATTAGCATTATTTTGATGTGTTGTTGTTGTAGATGTTGTTGCAAACAAATTTCACCTGTTAACATGACCGCGATTGGGATTTAATGCATTATTTTGATTCGATTGTATGCCACTTGCTGTAATCAAATATGATGGAATAAAAACAGTTCATGGTACGGACACATAATTTCGAGATCAACTTACTTCCGTAACTGGGAGAATGTTGATAATAATCTCTTCTATTGTAGTCCAATTCAGAATAATCAGTATTCTCGTATGGTGTTCTACTATTTAAAGCACCCGTACCAATACCAGTTGGAGCTTGAGTTGTATGTGGTGGTATATTGTGGTTATGTACCGTTGGGGGACCAGCAGCAGCGCCAGCTGCTGACACGTAATTGTAAGAGTCATAAGTGTGGCTCTGATCATATGTGACACTGTCCGTCTCAAAACCACGCCTGTAATCAACAAAGATTGTATGTTTTTGTCTGAGCTCTTATCCTAACGTTTTAATAACTTGGATGCTTTGCATCACCCATTTGCTTGGGTGACTTATCTGTTCTTATGACTTATGACGCAGGACATTCCCTATAAATTAGTGTTTAAACGCAGAAATTGATATCTTTATTCATAGCAAGTAACCCGAAAACTCCAATAATATTAATAACCGCTTTAAACGACATTAATCGTAGGTGGCCTTGAAAATGTAAATCCTGCCATTTAATAATCCTACCACCTTGAAAACGAATTCACTTTCCCGATCTTTTACATTTTTCTTATAAAATATTTATACAGAAATTTAGATCTATTTTTTAATTCACTTACCCGTACGTCTCTTCCATGGCTGAACGAGCTTTCTCCAAAATAGACATAACCTTTTGTTTGGGTGCCACATTATTTTTATTAAATGTATTATTAGCCTGTTGTTGTTGTTGTGCATTACTTCTGTAAGAGGCTGTTGACAATGGCATATTTTTAACTTGAGCTCCAGCGGTTGATGTGGCAGTCATACCACCGCTGCCGGATGCTGTAGCTAGGCTAACGTTACCTACACCCGTATGATGTGTTGGTAATTTCTTGTATGGTGTTGTTGATTTCGCCTCATCGGAGATATGAGCGTTATCCATTAGTTCACGTAATTGTTCCTGTCTTATAACATCGTTACTGTCAGGTATAAGATATTTTCGTAGTTCTGCCATAGCATATGCAATGCGGGCATAGGCCTCAGCAGGAGGTGCCACCGTAGAGATTTCTACATGTAAATCGCTATTAAGGTGTGCATATTTTGGATCTTTGGAATTGCGTAATTCCTCCTCCTTAACACGATCGCGCATAGAGTTTCGTCCCAAAACAGTCATTTTACAGAGCGTTTCCTCTTGCAAGCGACGCAGTGAATTACCCTTGGGTCCCAAAAGTTTGCCTACAAAATTGAACTGAAAAAAAGATTAAAACTAGAAAGGCAATGGAAACATATTTCTTACTTTGGGGTGTTCTCTAATGGGAACCAAAACCTTTTGTGAAACTCGCAATGGCTTTTCTCGATAAATGTCAGCATATTTTTGCTCCCGTGAGGGTATACGTCCCGTAGTTTGAACTTTTTCAATTTCTTTAAACAAAAACGGGGATACTATCAAAGTTTTAGATATCATTTTTCTACTTACCACTGTCCAATAATTTTTCAGCTATTGGAAATTTTCTTTCCATACGCGCCTTTTCACTCAAGCAATCTCTGATATACTCATTTGCTTTCTCATTTAAGTGGTTATTATCACTTGTTGCCATATTGACGTTTAAACCGTGATTAGCACTGTTGTCACCGTTGTGAGAGGAAACTAATTGAGAATTTGGACCACCAGGGCCCACACCAGTCTTTCGTTGTTTACCATAATCATCGTCTTCAGTATAGTTGGGATAGTCTCCATTATCATCATAATTGTCTGTCATGTTACTGCTGTTGTGGATATTTGGTTATTAGCCTTCTCCACCACCACACCAACGCAATTTTACGTATATATGTGTCTGTATTTGCGTTTCGTAAAATTATATATTGTTTCCTTTTAATTCAATGGATAGGTAGCAAAATATTTCACAAAAACTATTAATAAAGGAAAAACACTTCATTTATCGAACTATAATAAGCAATTAAAAAATTTTATAAAATAGCATTTTCTATAAACGTTTTCACATTTCCTTCTAACACAAATACAAGCACACATCAGACTATGCATACAGTTTTTTCTGTTTTCTACCCCGTTGGCAGGCAAGCAAAAAATTCCAGACGCCAACGATAACTCTTTTGTGTCTGCTTTAATTTCAGCGAAAAAACAAGTAGAAAAAATTTATAAGTTTAACTTCACGGTTTTCTAATGAAAATATTATCGGACTCTTATTTCTTTTCTTTTATGTTAAACTGAGCATTAAATGTTGCAACAAATTCATAGAAAATATACTTTCACTTTTTCTCATGCAAATACCAGTTTTTCCAGAGGAATCATTATGGCTCTTCGCACATAATTTTTCTTTTTTTCTTAACAAATTAAATTTGCTTATGGTACACTACAGAAGTTGTTCAATAATACTTTCTCACTTTTTTTTTTGTTTAAATATTACAAATTTCAATTAGATAAAAATTACTTTTCTAAATTTTTGTCGTCGGCTTTGATGGCTTTTCTCCTTCTTTCCCTAAAAACTAGTAATGGCAATTTGCTAGCGTTTTCGCGAAACGGCAGAGTTTTAGGTTTAGCGTTTTTACTATTTTTATACATGGCATTGCCATAGTACATTTTATTAGAGAAAAAGAAAAATATTGCTGTTATATTTGCACTATTGCAGAGCTATTGTTGTTAATTATAAAATATAACTATAAAAATAATAAATTATTCATACACCAACATGTCAAACAAATTTCTTACTCATTTCCACTCAATTTAAAACCGTTAGAAAATTATTTAACTTTTCAAAACTTTTTCCTTCTTTTATTATATAGCGAATCGGGTGCCGTGCAAAATGGTTTTAAGACCATTGAAAATCCTTACGCTCAAAAATATTCTAAAAGTGTAAGAGGTTCCATATTTTCCCTTTCTCAGCACTAACACTGACGACACAACAGTTTCTACTTTAGGTTGCTTTCAATTTGATTTACGTTTCCCTTTCCATCATAATAACGTACAATTAAAAATTTTAAACTCGTTATTTTCAATACAGATTTGTCCATTTTTACTCCTTGCACACGAACTATAAGAAATGTTCCAATCTTCCTTTTAGAAATGATCCTGACAATTAGATTAGATTAGATCGGACTCTTGCATAAATTGCTTTCGTATCACAAGAGAGTCTACCAACGGATATTTTAAGATTTTGTCGAAACAATTGTATAAACATAATTACGGATGACTCGATCACGTACTTCTTATAGAAGGGTTAAGAACGGTTGAAAGTTTCTGTACGCAGGTTCTTATTGCAAATGGGCCAAATAGGTCAGAACACACGCCGCAACTCCATTTTTCCAAGCAGGATTTTTGCTCATAACTCACAACTTATGAAAAATAAAATGGGGCATAAAAAAAGCATGGAGACGCTAGAGATTTTAATGTAAAATTTGCGAATTAGAGTTCTAATGTTTTGTGTAACATGTTTCATTTAGTCGTCGGGGAAAATGTTTAATGGGATGGGACCCTTAGCATCTACAGTATTATAAACATAGGGTGCCCTGTCCTTAACACGGGCCTTGGTATGTGAACACAGTGGATGACTGTTTAGAACAGATTTGTAAGTATTTACGTTTACACGACCAAATTCAGCTCGCCATAGGACAAATCCGGAATCGGAATTAATAAAAAAGGGATGCAGAGATCATTCATCTTGTCCGCAATGTGGAAAATTGTTTTTGGCGGATATACACATCGTCACAATAAGGACATGATTTGTAAATATTATAAAAAGTAACAAGGAAGCAACTTAAATTTTATGAATCTAAACAAATGAAATTTGTTTTTTATTTAATCAAAAAAATTAAAATGTCTTTATTTGGTGATGAAGATGACGTTAATGATTTGCTAAAGGTTTTGTATATTAATTTTTTAATTAATTAATACATATACATTTTTAAGTTTTTTTATATTTTATGGTAATTTTTATACCCATCACCAAACAAAAACAAATGGATCAACAATGTGACAGACAAAAGCATAAAGAACAATGTACAGTACATTTATCACCAAATTTTTTATTTATTTATACTTACTTTTTGTTTGTTTTTTATTTATTTATACTTATTTTTTGTTTGTTTGTATAGCTTTGCCATATTTTTCATTTATTTATATACATTTTTTGTTTTGTCTGTTTGTTTGTATTGCTTTGCAATTTAACAGAGACGAGCTAGGTCGTTTTGCCGACGGCATTGCAATTTAACAGCGACGAGCCAGTTTTGCTCTGCAATTTAACAGAGACGAGCTAGGTTGTTTTGCCGACGGCATTGCCACCTTTTTTTTCTTGTTTATTACAAGCAACTCTGCGATATCTTCATTCTCCGATAAAAAAAATTATTGAAGCCTTTTAAGCTTACAAATAATTCATCCGAGAAATTAGAAAGTCTTCAATTTTTTAGTGCTTGCCTAAGCTCCCGACAAGTCTCAATCATCGTTTTTGAAGCTCAAAAGCTCCATTTATGCCGCAGAATGGAAAATACGTCACTCAGATCGACAATTTGCTTTAATGCTACTATTTCAACCTTTTTTTTAGGCTGCACATCTGCAACAAAAAGATAATGTGATAGAATGTCAAAGATTGACATCAAATTAATCAAATCTGGTAATCATTTTCAAAATAAAGTTGATATAATTTCGGATTGTTCATCATCAGTTTTCCGCATGCCTTTGTCTTTAACAATTGATTAATTATCAACGTTAGATGTGTTAATTGGAAAGCTTTTAGACTTTTTTAGAAATGCTCGATCAACTCTTTAACCCGTTGACATAAATAACGTCTATAGACGTTCATTGCGTGTGCTTGTAGAGGCATGTATCAGTCCTATATTCTTAGTATTATAAAACTAAAAAAGGGAGGCGTGTTTTTGAAGGCTCTCATTGATTTTAGAATGAGCGCTAACGTGTTAAAAGAATTTCTACTATCTCTTCGAGTTTAATTAAAATGCTCAATGAACTTCTTGAAAGGGTTTATATTCAAAGACCTAACCGCTCGGTGACGGTAAAGTGCATTTCCAAACAAAATGCTTCACCTTGCCCGTACAGGTTTTCGCTTCGCAAACATATTCTCGGCCCAATGAAACTTCAAAAAACTTGTGAAACAGGGAACAGTTTAGGATTTCGCTGTTTTCTCAGTTTGTTCTATTACTTGACCCTCGCAATTCGTTCATATCTTGTCTATCGAAACACCAGAAAGATGAAATAATTAGCAAGTAATTATTTTACAGTAAATAATTTTTATGGATATGTAGGCGTATTCAGTTTTTCTTTATGTGCATGAGATTTGATCTTGTTTATGTACAAGTGGACATAAAATATCCGCTGCAATGAGCGTGCGTATGCCTACATATAGCAATGGACGTAATGATAGCCAAGGATTTAGTAAATTTCTTTTTTATATAATTTTTAAATCAAATGCGGAAACACTTTTTTTCTTACAATATGCATCAATTTATTAATAAATATTGATATTTATAGAAATTTAATATTGTATTGAGATAACCTTATCCTAAATACTTACCTGCGATTCTGAGAAATAAGTGAAAGTATACATATCGAAAATTCATTTTTAAATCTGAAAATTTTGATATCAAACTTCTTGAAGTTGCGTCAAACAACTAAAAATGAAATTGTCGACGTATTATTAACATTATGTAGAATTTTAGCCGAGGACTCCCAAATGCCTGTATGGAATACTCATGTCTTTCTAATACTTTGTATTTTAAAGGGGAACGTCGAGAAGATGTTTTCCTTTAATAGAGTCATCTAATTACGTTTTCCGCACTGTTGACCGCAGGAATGGGCAACCGTCGCCCGGCTACGTTTAAGATTCAATTTGCTCGCACATAGCAATGGCTCGTATTTGTCTTGACTGGCAACTCAGTTGTGCAGTTATCAAATGTGAAATGCGTTTGTTTTGGTTCATTAGGCCGTAAAACAAGCGGTTTAAGGTAAAGGGAAGTTGATGCAGAATGTCCAATTTTTATTAATGGTTGGACCACGCTCTGTCCGCCGCCGCAAGAGAAAAGTTAAAATCTCAGCGTAAATGAAAAAAGTTGCTCACCGCTGGTCTGCGTAGCTTTTAAATTCGAAGATCGCAGCTTCGGATGGCTTCTTGCAAAAGTTAAACTCACTACTTGATCCGTCAAAAGTTTATGAAAAACACTCAAGTCATCTAGAGAGAATGAGATTAGAAAGTAAAGAGCAATCGCCACGTATTAGACTTAAAAGTATTGCACGAACAAAGTAAAGAATTTCGATTCGTCGCTGAAATAAAAGCAATCAAAGCACTATTTGAACAATGTAGATGTGAGTATGTAGACCTATTCATTGCATAGCTAATTTCATAATTCATTAGATAATCTTTTTGTGGCAAATAGATTGGAATAAAAAATTCGAATGTGGAATAAATGAAGTCATATACACATGCATTATTTCTGAAGAAAGTCACGACTTTTAATAAAAGCGCTATAACTTAATTGTTAAACCACTGAAAGTAGATTTTAGTGGAATGTGTATTTAAAACTTGATGAAAAAGTATATTTCCGTTAGCGGGAAAGTCCACAATATTTTTTCATTACGTGGTATCAATAAAAGCAAATTTAACCAACTTTCTAAAAGAACTTTCAATACATACGTTATTAAGGAAGCAAAGGTCTGGAAAAGTATAAGAAATAGAATAGAGTTATTCTTTCCGTCCATTCGAATTTGTTATTTTAATGAAATGTGACGGTAAATGTGCGTGAGGAGATGATTCCCGACTATCAATCCGTCATGAAATGCGTTATTACGACAAATCACGTATACGAGCCGGAAAAAATCGCGCAATCGCGAGAATGTCGTGCAAAGGTAAGATAAGAGCCCCGCCAAGATTAAGGTGATGTTAAGTTTTGTTCGATGACCGTGGTATAGTCCACTATGAATTCCTTCAGGAGGGCCAAACTGCTGGCAAGGAACACGATTTGAGCTTACGGATTACTTTGAAGGCAACGAAATACATTTGGAATAATAAATAGATTTAAAAAAGTTAAAATTAGATGGGCCTTATTTCTTGGACGCAGCAGTATATTCCAGTATAAATTTCACTAAATAAAAAAAATCAAAAAAGAAAAGTGAAAGTACATATAATTGTGATAATTCCAGCGAGAACATTTTTTAAATCCCCCTCCAAATAAAATCCGCTTCAATGCTTAAATGAAGAAACTCGAAGGAAAGATAAAAACATTACAGCATTCGATAACGGAGAAGTGTACTTTAAAAGCACAATTTATCGCACTAACATTTTGTGTATGTCATAACGAATTTTCTTTTCACTAACATATCTAGTTCGCTCGATTTCCTACAATAATTTATTGAAACACTGAAAGTAGAGAAAATTTAAGTAGAAAATTAATATTCTTGAAAAACAAAAAGTCAATGACGACAATGTTACTCCATCGAGTTCACTTATATTGACGATAAATATACTTGAACCGAATCTAAAATATTACATCGGCAAGAGAAAGCATTTCGCTTCAGTTTCTCAATCAATCGGCTTTGCCTGAAACTTAAATGAGAAATTAAGTAACATCTTCTCCATCTTATTCATATAATATTCCGCAGAAAGTACAGTTTCTTCTTCTCAATTAAGTAATATTATTTTGTAGTTATTATCATAATTATCGTTTTGAATATTTTTAATTATTTATAATTATTTTTGGTTTCTGTTCTGCTGACTATTATATTATATCTTTTCCATTATAATATACTACATTATATCTTTATTAAATTATATACTCATTGTAATTATTTATGTTTTTATACCCACCACTGTAAGATGGGGGTACACTCATTTTGCTTTCTCCCATAATGTATGTAACGCCCAAAACAAAAGTTCAAACATTCTATAAAGTATATATATTCTTGATCAGCGTGAAATTTTGAGTTGATTCAGCCATGTCTGACCGTCTGTGTGGTATGTCTTGTTCGCCACTGCAAAATGCAGGTATCGACTTCAAATTTGGTAGAAAAATTGGAAGTCTTTGCATGCAGGCTGGTGTTGAAAATGGGCGGAATTGGCCGGAGCATAAGCGCGCAATGGAGCAAACGATCAACGCAGCTCGGTTTTTCTTAACAAAAATTCGTGGGTTTTTGTGTGAAACTATGTAATTATAAAAGTTAGAAGGCTGAAATTTGCCACACATTTCCTGTACGAAACACTCTACTCTTTGTGTGCACAGATAGAAAAAATCAGCCATGCCCACACAAAGTTGCGTGTAATTAAGTTTTATTTTTTCCACTTCTTTGAGTTTTTACGCTTATTCCTCATAAGGCAAATAAGACAGAATGTTTAGAACTACCTTGTACACTCTTCAAATGAAGATATGTTATCTGCCTAAAAATCTGTTAATTTTAAAATGAATATGATACACACAGCGATTAATTTTTTCTTAATAATATGAGCGATATGGGTATCAAATAAAAGAACTTGAAGAGTGCAATGCGAAAAGCGTCGTGGTGGGTATGCGAAATACGGCCCCTGCCGAATATAACTTTCTTGTTTTATATGAAGGAATAGAAACATATTTAGAGTAATTAATAATTGAAAGTGCGATAATTTTGTCATATATGTTAATGTTATATAATAATATTGTGATTATTATTTATAAATATTTCTATTTTATATATTATATCTTTACCATCATACTATACCATTTTATTATATTTTTATTAAATTATACTCACTGTAATTATTTATCTTTTCAAAATACATATATATATATGTATATATATTATATTATATATATATATTATATTATATATATATATTATATTATATATATATATTATATTATATATATATATTATGTTATATATATATATTATATTATAAACAATTGATA
>KK502675.1:7808-66014 GCA_000688735.1 Glossina austeni
TCGTTTTTTTTGGAGTGGTACCTGAGTTAGTTGGGCTTCCTTTGGGGTATGCTGTCTCTGTAGATACTGCTCTATCGTGATTTTCTTTGGGCCTTCAGATGGCCTATTACAAAAAGGGTTTGTGCCCAGAAATTTGGTTGGAAAACGGGGTCAAACAAAATTTTGGCTCAAAAATATAAGCAGATTATTGGATGTTTTGCAGGATCGCCATGTGGAGATTTTTCTTTGTTTGAAGGGGTGCGACGTAAGTGTATCCCTAATCTGCTCGGATAATCAAGAAAGAAGCAGTCATGTGAATTAGGAAGGCGTATGCCGGCACACAAACAGCAACTCTAACAGTCCCAACAAAATGTGCTAAAGAGTTACTTGAAGCCGAAAAAATCAAAGTTGGTTGGGTACTAAGCAGGATTAGGAACAAATCCGCAGTACTGAAATGCTATATATGCTTAGAGGAAGGCCACATCGCTAGAAACTGCAAAGGAAAGAAAGATAGAGGCAAGTGCTATCTAAAATGGAGCGAAGAAGGTCACCGAGCAAGAGACAGCACAAAGAGCCCTTGTTATGCAAGGAACAAGGCAAGCCTCATGATCATCAACTGGCCGGCAGAAGTTGCCCGGTAAATACACGCGGCGCGAACAATAAGAGACAACTATGAGGTGTATGCAAATTAACATAAACTAATGCCGGGCTGCACAAGAGGTGCTAAAACAGAACGTCAGAGAACTCTCGATTGACATAGTAGTCTTGAGTGAGCCATACAAGTTCCGGAAACAGGTGGGCAAAGGACAAGACTGGCACTGCAGCCTTTTGGCAATGCAGCTCGCATACGCCAACCATGAGATTTATCTCAGCAGGGGAGGGCTACGTTTGCGTTAAATATAAAGAGGTTTACCTTTACAGCTGCTATTGCTCGCCAAGTACAAACCACGCGGACTTCGAGAAACGTATAGATGAGTTATGTGCCGACGCAAGGGGGAAAACAGCAGTAATTTTCGCCGGCGATTTTAATGCCTGGGCGACTGATTGGGGTAGCAAGTGGACGAACATTAAGGGCAGAATAGCGCTTGAATCCCTAACCTTGCTGGATATGACAATTCTAAACGAAGGTAATGAAAACACGTTCAACAGAGACGGTCGTGGCTCCGCGATTGATATTACCATGGCCAGTAGTGCATTGGCCTTGCGCATAGAATGGGGTATTAGCAACATCTATACCTACAGTGACCATGTAGCAATAATCTGGAAACTACAGCAGAGCCAGTGGGCGAACAGGGTAAAATTTGCTCTCAGGGATCCCAAATGGAAACCAAAATCTCTAGACAAAGATCTCTTCGAGCTTATGTTGGAGGAATCAGAACCCAGAAACTCAGCTCAGACTTCCGTTGCGGAGGTTATAGCACGGATTATAAAAGCCTGTGAGGGTTCAATGACAAGGCGTTGCTTCTATAAGAGCAACTGGTGGACAGACGAGATAGCCGAACTAAGAGCTCAATGCAATAGAGCGAGGTGTGTCTACCAAAGATCGAGGGGGACTAATGCTTACCTCAGCCACCAAGAAGAGTTCAAACTCAGGCGAAAACTTTTTAAAAAAGCGATTATGGGCAGTAAGAAAAACCGCTTCCAGAACCTGATTAAGGAGATAAATGAGGACCCATCTGGTATGGCGCATAAGTTGGCAATGAAGAAGCTAAAATATTCAGACCAACCAAACTGTGCAGAATTCGTGGGAGATATAATCGGCACCCTGTTTCCCCAGAAAACTATGTTTGTATATGTGCCACTGATTGAAGTGAGAGATAATATTAATCTCACCGGGCCTGAGGAGATTGTTGCCATTGCAAAGGAAATAAAAGGCAAGAAAGCGCCGGCTGCTGGTGGCATCCCCAACTGCGCTATTAAGCAAGCCATGTTGGCAAAGCCCGCTATGTTTGCGAGAACTTTCAACGCTTGTTTGAAAGAACAAATTTTCCCAGATAAGTGGAAACAACAAACGCTAGTGTTGCTGCCAAAGCCAAATAAGCCGTCGCATATTGCGAATTCATACCACCATATTTGTCTATTGAATACGATAGGCAAGGTGTATAAAAAATCATTCGAAATCGTTTAGAAAGGCGAATCGCTAAAGGGCTGTCGGACTTCCAATTTGGCTTCAGGAAAAGGAAAAGAGGGAATTACCACTATGGCGAATAAAATCACCGACATGATCAAGAGGTGGCTGCGGTCAGTGGATTTAGATCTGGCGCAAGAGAAAACAGAAGCGGTATTAATCTCTTCTAGGAAAAAGTTGGAGAAAGTGACTATCCAAGTGGGAGAGACTAGGTTTAAAATAGAGCAGGACCCATTCTGTAGTTTTTGTGAGTGCATCGAAGACGCTGAACATGTTTTCTTTGTCTGGATGAAATACCATAACGAACGACGGAGACTACAGACGGAAATTGGACGCTTACCTCTCCCCGAAAATCTTGTGACAGATATGTTGCACGATCTGAAAATGTGGAAAGCGGTAGGAGCATTCGCCGCAAACATAATGAGAAAACAAACATACGAAGAACGTCAACGTAGGATCTTAAGTAGTGCCTAAACGACTACCCTCCCGGTGAAGGTATACCTAAACGGTCGTGCCACAGGGTAGGGAATAGGAAGGGTGGTTTTTAGCGGGGTTAAGGCTCACACTGCCCTCATGGGCGCCTTTTGATGGTTTTCCACCTCACAAAAAAAAAAGAAAAAAGAAAAACTCACCTCATCCATCCTCCTTAATTTTGTTTACTTAATTCCTCTTCACGACACATTTCTTACTTGATGTGATGTTCTTCTTCCTTCCCTCCCTCACATGGCGCTTTCTTTGCTGGATTGCTGCACTTGTGTTCCTTTCGAGACACAACAAAAAAAATGCATTTCAGACTATTCACTTCTTTTTTTCTTTGATTTTTTTTTTCAAACCTATCATTAAAGACGATTTCTTGATGTTTATATCTTTCTATCGAGAATCGCTTCTAATTACTTTTGCGTATAAATTTACCACAAAATTACAGTATGTTACAGAAAATTCAGTACATTACCGAAAAAATAAAATAAGATATCCACAGTTTTAGGTCTATATTCGTATATGTACGTATATGCGGATAAAATTTTGCATTTTTTTCTTCTTTTTTCTTATATAAGTATATAAGATATTCGTTTTGGAAATTACACGGCTGGCCGTTAAATCAAAACTCTGCACTTACGCCTTTGGCTTACTTACTTCACTTTATCGATATTTTGTATCAGACTCCCATTTTACTCCCAATTTGCGACGCTTTTGATCTGTCTCGTCCGTATTCTCTCGTGTCCCGATAATCAAAAGCAGAAAGGTGCCATTTGCTTATGCAAAACCCATCCTGCTATATAGGCAGACTTTGTTCTCTTTTCATAATTCTCTTTAAATGACGTTACTATGTAAGTGGAGAATTATGGAAAGAAATCTTGATCAACGGAATTTCGTTATTATAGGAAACGCTAATCTTTTTGTAAAGAGGAAAAGCCGACCGACAAAAACCCCCTACACGTATATACGCGGACGTTACATCTCGGACCCATCAACAGAATATGCGTAAAACAGAACACGGACAGACCAGTCTACATCAACACGACAAGTAAAAGCAAGGGCTTCGAGCTACACACCGAGCTGCAGAGTATCCTGTCTTACTGAGAAGAGGCAGTGGAAATCAATAAGGGAATGCGCTAATGTCCCACACAAAGATGCGAAAGAAGGCAGATGAAACGTGTGTGGAGAGTAATTTTAGCATTTAAGCGCCATGCGTGGCGAATAAGGTATGTGTATGCATTGTACGAGCTCCTACGTTGGTGTTGTGGACCCAAGTTGTTGAACCACTTTTTGTGTAACAAGGCGTGTGTATATCTATCAGACCTGGTTTTATGTAACCACATCAATTGTAGTTAACCAATATAGTTCTATGTCCTCTCGTATGTAAAAATGTTGTGTAAAACTTTTATGGCAACATTGCAAGGCCATTACAAGAGAAAGGGAGGCCTATGATCATACGTATGTGGCATAGCTAAGTTACGTAGTTCATGAGACGGGGGAGGGGTTCTACATATTTGATCACGGACATTCCTCGGGCGGTTAAAACCAAAAGAAATTGCACGTTGTCCCCCCTTATCGAATATGTGGCCTGAAGAAGCCATAACTTATCGAACAAGCATCCTATGTGCCTCTAGAGCCTTTCGATACCTATCCTGCTTATTAGTTTCCCTTCGGCTCCAAGAAGTTTAGAGGACACCCCGCAGTTGGATCCGAATCTACTTCAATCAGCTTTCCTCTTGTTATATAAAATCAAACCTATCAAAACAATCTATAATATAAAATACTTTAAGTACAAATATAAATTATAAGATACTTCGTGCTTATAAGACACGTCAAATATACTCCGAAGGCAGTACAAACACAAAAATAAAGTTAAATCAGTTAAGGTAATTGACATATGTGAGTCAAATTCAACATCTCAACAATCTTTGGTAACTTAGCGGCAACGAGCTCCCATTTCTTGGCAAATTCTTAGCTTGCCGCTGTGTTTCAAACCCATTGGTCGGCAACGTCCAAATTGTACACTGTCCTTTGCAACCACTTGGCGTATAATTCTTCGTATAATTTGTGTTTTAAAAAACGTCATCTCATCTCGTAGGTCTCATATATAGTTTGCGACCATTTTGCGGTGCCTTTTATAAAGCTGAATTTTTATGATTAACATTGGCTTTTTAAATTTCTCTCAATATCAGATACAGTAACAAAAAAAAGAAAAAATTTCTTCAAAAATTTGCTTACTAATGAATTAATTGTTAACAAAAATTTGGTTTTGCCCTTTTTTATCAAAACAATATAAAATTTTTCTGTTTTTCTTTTTGTCTTGAACAACTTGAACAAAATCATTTAACTAAGACGCAACTACAAACTGTAGCTGAAGTGTACTTAAGTAAAACTCACGATCGTTGGAAATATCTATACTGTTTTCTATAAAAATATCGTACCTTTTTATATGCTATTAAGTGCAATTTTCAGATTCTATTTATTTTTCAGTGTAGGTCAAATTTCATGTTTCTTTTTCTTTGAAAATACTGAAAGCTTTTGCTTCATTCAAGGTCGAAAAGCAAAAAAGAAAATTACGTCGAGTTTTTGATGACAAAACAACAAAAGACATTTTTTGTTAATTGATTCTTCATCTTGTCGTTTTTTTTGTGTCACAAATTGCTCTCTTTTTCTTCGATAGTTATTCTGGTATATTAACCTTCTTATAATTTACATCTGCGATCATAGTTAATAAAATGGCCTTTTCTTTACACAATATGTTTTTAATTATTCTCAAATCCTAAACTTACGATCTTCTTTTGGCCTTAGAGACAGCATTTTTTTTCATTTTTTTGTTTTTGATCAATTAGCAATATTTATCCTTTTTCAAGTAATATTTTTATTCTGTTATGCGCCCTTTGCGCTGAATGTAACTTTCAATTATATGAATGTATATTCTGAGACTTTTCATCGAAAATTGTCACTAAATTAGCACTCACTGCATTTGCTACTTTTCTTTATTTTACAGATCTATATATTATTTTGTTTCTTATTTATTTTTAAATTAATTAGTTTTTTTTTTTTTTTCTAATCGACGTCAAATTTTCAATTTTCTTCTTCTTTGAACCAAAATTTATCTTTCTTTTTCTTAAACCCAAAAACTTCTTTTTCTTTTCTATGTTGTAAAAATTCAAAAATCTCTTTCTTTTTTCAACAACCTCCTTTCTTTCTCCTCATACGGAATATTTAGATCAGCCCAAAAAACCGACAAAAATGGCGTCAACACATCTCTCGCCATTATCTCTCTCTCATGCGAAAACTCAATAAGCCTGTTAATTCATGGTTGCATTATTTTTTAACAAAAAACAAGTGAAACAAGATTGTTAAACTAAAACCTCATACAACAAGATCGTAATGTATACTGACGATGTTGAACTGTGTAGGGGTTCGCTTGCAATTTGGTTCTATATTAGTTATGAGCATTCCTCTGTGCTAGTTGTACACATCCTTTTTTTTTTCCTGACTTCTATTTATATACTTTTTAGTAGTTTTTAACGTTAATTAGTATAAGATTTACTTCTAAGAGTAGATTGAATTTGACAGTCAATTTAGTTGAGGTTCATATAAAAACTAAACAACACATGCTGCTGGCGGGGGCCAGTAGTATCATTGAAAGGTTCGCATAACAAAAAAAAAAAAACCCTAAAATACTTATTCTTTGTTTGCTGGAGAAAGTATTTAGTCTGTTAACGGTGACACAAATATATCCAATAGATTGATAAGAAATTATTCTCTGGCGATATTAATAATAGTAATAATAATTTTTGATGCGCTTGAGTGGCCGAGTAGCCAAGAGTCTCGACTAGCAATTCCAATGGTTGGTTGTGGGTTCAAATCTCAGGTGCGGTAGAGTTTTTAATAAAGCCGAAAGACTTAGATGCTACTGCTTTAAGACTTTAGTCTTAGAATTTTATTCTTTGGCTAAATTTATAATAATAATAATATAAAATTTATAAATTTATTATACTTACCTTTCATAAATTTAAAATTTTTCGTTTTGATTCAATTGTTTGTACACCCATTTTCTTTTTTTCTTCTTGTATGTTCAGCGAGTCAACGATAGATGATTCGGTACTAATTGTGTATGACGAAAGTTTTATTTCGAGTTTTGTGTTTTTTGCTTTACGTATGCACCATAGCCGCTTACGTATCTGTCAAATCAACGTCTGTGAAAACTATATAACTCGCGATGGTGATCAAGCATATAAAGTTTAACTCTCGCTTTTCAGGTGATTTTGAATTATATACGACATCGTCACCCACTATTTTCCGTTAACATTGGTTTACTTTTTAAATTACGTTTGCAGGAAATGTATTAAATGCTCTATCATCCGAGTGTCAGACAAATATTTACTCTGAATAAATGTAAAAGATTATATCAGTGTTTAAAATGGGGTAGATTGGGATAATATCGAGGTAAATCAGTCTAATAAAAAGCAGGCTCGTCGAAGCAATTCAGATTTTTCACGCGGTTCACTGAGCTATGCGCTCAACAGTGCGGCACATAATTCTAAGAGCGGAATTGTATATGTCTTCAGAGGACGACACGCGATTTAGCACATGGCGATCGTATTCTTCTTCTGCCCGATTGTTCTTACGCCCTGAGTGGTTGACCGTTAACTACTTACAGTGCCGTAGGCCTTTTCAGATGCGTCTGAAAATGAGTGCACTTGCAGTGTGCGCAATTCTTCTGGGAAAACAGCATTTCTTTGTATATGAATATCGCTCAGTTCGTTGAGTTTGGCCATTTTAAACTCCCGACCACTAACTCCGACGTCACAAAACCATAATAATCTAAGCGCTTCCACTCCGAGCCCCTTTTTCATTGGAGGGCCGCTCAGCACAGGCTGATTCTAATATACCTCTCAGTGACACGAACCTGCTTACCCGATGGAAGTTTGTTTCATATTTGAAGTCTAAACTCTGGAAACGATGATCACGAACTTCAATATCGATGTAAATGGAAACAAAAGGCCGACGATGCAAAACCCGGTATGATGGTCATAATAAAAGAGGACAATACCCAAATACTTCAGTGGCCGTTAGGCAGAATAGAGGCAACCTATCCAGGACACGACGGAAACGTCAGTGCAGTGGATGTTAGAAATGCCAACTGCGTCTACAAGGGTGCAGGACACCTTCCAACCCCAAAAGTCGTAATCCAGTATCAACTTTGCTACATTGACAATGACCTTACTACTACTACTACTACTACCTTGTGAAATCCAACTAGAATACAACATTTCACTCCAGGGGCTTCTATCCATTTCCATCAATTGAAGTCAATTCATTTCGTGGAAGGTGAATGGAATTTATTCATATATTACGACATAAAATCACTACAAGCTCATCTTAAAATTGAATAGCGGAATTAAGTACGTAGATGCTACATGTTTACAACTTCTGATCTCTCTATGTCAAATGCTTCCTACGTAATGTAAATACATGGAATTTGAATTACAATTGGATAACATCATTTTAATGACACATCGGACCAAACGAGGAGCTATTGATTTTGTAGGAAACTTTGCTAATTGAGTATATTAGACTCCAAATACGCAAAGAGAATGTCCATGTCCAACATTAGCGAAATGCTTATAGGGAATGAACAATATCTGCTGAACTTGCTTAAAAATCAAACCTCAGTCTTGAACTCCGCTAAAAAAATCATCGAGCAAGACGAAACAGCCACCACTAAAGAAGTTGCCCAACTCTATCATGAGTTAGCAAAGATTGCAGCTCATATCCACGATATGGAAAAAAATGCCAAACAATAAAGACTTTTTGCAACATTCGCACTATCAATCAAAGCGATTAACATTAATTTCTTCCGCTGTTCAATGAAATCAGGAAACCGTTTTAAAGGTTCTGAAGGATGTACATCATAAAAGCATCACTGATACCATATCAGTTCAAGGGAGACCTTTCCAAAATTGTACCACATCTTTCGACATCAACGCAAATTCCTAAATGTAAGGACAACCTCCTTGTTCTCTCGAAACTGATCTCTCTACCACCAGGGATCAGACTGTTGTCCGATTGATGGCAAACGATGAACCCTCATTAAGACAAGTAACACAACAAGAACAACTAACATAGCTAACCTTCAGAAATGCACCATATTTAAAAAGTACGAATATCTTCGTCCCATGGCATAGCCAATATATAATACAGGAGCCAGGCAATTCGCCTTTGAAACCGAAGCAACGTCACAGAAGCAGATTGTATTCTTAAGACCTTCCAAGACGGATCATGTATGCTCATAGTAATGAATGGACTTTTTCTCTTCCTCATATTATGGACTTCACCAACATGTGATCTCTCTAAATTACCACCTTAGTCAAGAATGTGTAGTAAAACATAAATCATTCCTCCTTACATACACTCCCCTCACACCCTTAACGCAATCCCTACACTAACTACATCGATTTCCTTTGCACGTGTATGCGCGCCATGGTACCTGTACACCCCGGTCAATTCATTTTCAGAATTTCAACATGTAGAAGGACACTATCAAACTCATCTTAGAGAATTGACGCAACAACAAAACATATTGAGAGAACAGCAGACGCAAAATCCAATAAGAACACTATTATATAATAATAATTGATAAAAGCAACATACATGGTATACAAAGCAAAATTAATGCCTTCCAAACTAGGCGAAAACCAACAAATAAAGATGACGTTCGCGCTTTTCTTGGACTCATAAACTATTATGGTCGATTTTTCAAGAATCTGCGTAACATCGTGCATCCCCTAGACATATTACTACATAAGGACATTGTAAAGCGCAATGTGGGAGAACGTTCCATAAAGTCCAGAAGCAAATTCAAACGAATGTAGTAATTATGCATTTTAATGCTAAATTGCCATTAGTTTCAGCCGTGGATGACAGCCCATATGGCGTAGGCGGTGTGCAGAAAATCGTAACCAACATTACAGTTTGGAATTACTTAAACTGAGTTTAGCTTACATAATGAGTGTTTAATGCATAGCATACAAATGTACATCCCATAATTATTGCAAAACGAGTACAAGATGAATTACATACTGCGTATTGTGGAATACCAAGATTAAAGATTTTAGCTAGAGCCTATCGTTGGTGGAAAGGCTTGAATAACGCTACATAGAATTTGTTCGAAAATTGTGCCGCTTGCCAGTCAATTCGTATTGAGCAACAAACAAAAATGCCAATTTTCCCTTGGAAAACACCTTGCAAGCCATTTGAAAAAATTGATATTGAAAACGCTGGCCCATTTTTAAGTAAACAGTGGTTAGTCCTGAGTGGTTCATTCAGTATATCGCCAGAAAGTCATATAGTACCGGACATGTCCTGTGAGGCACATTTTTGCCGCTACTCTGGTGCCGGTGCTAACTCACCGCGCTCCAGTTGTCCCTCTTACAAGAAATTTATTTTTTGGGGATCGTTTCGCTCGTTGTTTTTATTTTTTTTTCTGCTTCAACTTACTAACTTAGCTAGGCAGAAGCTAGCGTGGCAACCATGCCATATCCATTCAGAAGACAGCTATTTTCTGTTTCGGGTGCCCCAAACCCGTCGTCTGTCATGTCAACTTAATATAATAATTGAAGCTTAACTCTAAATTAAACCTAGCGCTCTTCCTTCTGGCACTAGGGACATGTGAGGTCGCAACGAGGGACGACTTTGCTTTCTCACAATCTACAGAAACAAAAATTGTGGGAAAATATTATTGATATATCAAAGATAGTTGTTAGTAGCCACGGTTGACGATTTAGTAAATCCCAAAGATTTTTACCAGACAACGGAATTACACGTTGTAGCATTATTGCTTAACTACATTTTATTTTTTATTTTACAACGTAGACACTTATGCAAGCTTTGTATATTTTTAGCAACACAAAACTTGTAATTCTTATAACCTAATTGAAAATAGTCTACGTTAATGTAACTCTAATTATAACCCAATAATCTAAGTTAGTTATTAAGCTTGAATTAACAAGTACTCTAGCGTAAGCAAAATTAGTTACGTTATAAGTTCACCTTTAGGCAACTTAAAACGGGTGAATGGTCAGTAATAAAGTAAACGTTGGTAAAATCAACAAACAATTTTTGTGTTTTACCACATGGCGACCGTGAGAGGACCTACGGAAATGTCTGACGCGTTCCGAAGGTGTTAAGCATGAATGGCTTTCGCCAGTACGAGTTTTGGAAAGTGTATATTTTTCTCGACGCCGACATCAAATTAAACAAAAAAAGAGAAATATTTATGTGAAGAACATTAAATTAAAAAATTAATAGATATTTTAAGCGTTCTCAACAAACTTGAACCAAAAAAAACAAAGAAAAACCGAGAACAATTTAAAAACTTAAAAAAGAAAACAATACGAAAATACGAAAAATTAATTGAACCTAAAAGTCCCCCAAGGCAATGACTATATCAGTAGATTTTGACTTTTCGGCCACGTCACAAAAGAGGGAGCATGTTTCTTATAAGTGGCGATATCCGCATACATCCGTAGGAGCAAGTATAACGTTGAATGGAAATTTTCCCCCGAAAGGCAATAAATTCAACGTCGGGAGGAATATGAAATTTAACTGAATAGGCCGGGTCTGCAACAGATGCCGAAATTAAAATACCATTGCGAATGTGATCCAGTCGATCCGTTCTAAAAACCTGGAAAGAATTGTGAAAAAGTTCCGACGAATGTAAGTCAGGTTTTAACCAAGTTTCAGTGCAGTCCAAACAGGAAAAGTCCGTGCTCACTGAATTTAGGAATTTATGAAAGTGGGGCGAATTTTTTACTTTTGAGCCCTAACGTTTTGGTAAATGAAAGTTACCTGGCCTGAAAAAACATTTCGTTTCGCTCAACAAAATTCCCATGTTTTCAGCCGGAACTAATACTCTAGGTTGAGATGGAGACAATTTGAAAATGCTTACACGCTTGAAATTGACGGATGGGACTTTTGCGGGATAACTTTTTTCACACGAACATTGCCTTTCTGGGGGTACTGCCGTCAAGAAGACATCATCCCTACTAGGAACAATAGAATTCGCAGGTAGAGAGCTTTGACTTGGCGAGAATAGAAAGGAGGTGACCGAACGTGCACCAGGGAGGGGAAGTAGCCTGCATTGCATCACTGGGAGGAGATGCCTTTTTCAGTTCAGTATAGCTAGAGTGAGGAGGGCTACCCAGCTTATTGCCGACTTTTTTGTTAGCGGCCGGCTCAACGATAGCGGAAACGTTAACTTTCTTTGCAGGCAAGGGTGACGTACTCACATGAGTCGACGATTCAGATTTAGGTGAAGGCAAAGGTGAAGTACCAAACGCCACACTACGAGTTGGTCTTTTACAGGCTGGTAGAGAAGATGACTTCTCCAGTTAACGACACTCTTTCACAAAGTAACGAGATTTTTGCTTAATTCAGAAAACTCATTCTTTGCGCCCGTGAACAGCTTATAAAAGTTAGTATCCCGCTTCCTATATACAGAATATGATCAACGTAGACCTTTCGAAGGATCAACAACTGACGAATCTTTCAGAATCGTTCTTGTTCGACACGATGTGAAAAAACACTCCATGTCAAAAAGTAACAGACGAGATAGGGATTATTTTATTTATTAATTTATTTTATTTTACTTACTCATACATGAAATTCAACTAAGCAACTTAACAGTCGAATTCAAGTACATCTTAAGAATAAATCTTATACTAATTGTTTTAAAAACTAGTATACAATTCAAGTACATCTTAAGAATAAATCTTATACTAATTGTTTTAAAAACTAGTATACAATATAAAGAAAGATATGAAAAAAGAGGAATAATAAGAACAAACTAACTTAAAAATAATAGATGATATACAAATAAATAAAAAGGAAAAAAAAGAAAGTAAAAAAGAAGAAAATAGCATGTACACATCTAGCAGAGATACGCACCCGCAATAAGAACAGATCAAGGTTTCAAATGAACCTCTAAACCGGTGCAAACACACATTAACGATAGAAGAGAGGAAACAGTTTTACATCATCAGCATACATTAAGATCTGGCTGGATTTAATCACCGAAGGAAAATCATTAATGTATAGATTAAATAGATTAAAAAAGATAGGTCCTAAGTAGCTGCCTTGAGGTACACTAGACGTCACGGGGAATTCATATTAGGTGATGAAGTTAAACAAAAACCTGAATGACCTATTATGCAGATAAGAGCTTATCCATTTCACTAAATAGAAAGGAAGCCAGAGGCTTGGAGTTTAGAGATAAGTAGTTGATGGTTAACTAAATCAAACGCTTTGCTAAAAGCCGTGTATATGACATCAGTGCGAGAGCCATTAGAAATAGCTTTGAAAACATGACAAGTAAACTCTAACAAATTGGTGACCGTGAATCGCCCTTTGCGAAAGCCATGCTGGTGTGGAGAAATATACGAATTAATGACAAAGGCCAAATGCTGAGTCACAATTCACTCGAACAACTTAGGCACGACACTCAACTTGGCTATGGTGGTTCTCAACGAGTTGTCTACTTCCACTTTTGTGAATAGGAATAAGAAAACTGCTCTTCCAACACGAAAGGAAAACACCTAAATTCAAGGACTGGTTAAAAATTTTTGAGATAACACCACATAACTCGACAGCGCAAGATTTAAGTACACATGATGGAATTCCATCAAGTCCAGGCGCACAGCTTTATTTTAGAGAACTCAACCTTTTAAAAACGTCATCTTCCGAAATAACCAAATGGGGAATTGAAACCAACTTAGTTACGGGATAAGGGTAGTTTGTAAAGGTAGTAGTCGAAAAGTTTCGTCGGAAGTATTCAGCAAAGATATTTGAGATTTCAATATTATCCGAGGACTCAGAGCCATTAAAAAAAACATGCGACGGATTTATGAAGATTTTTCTTAACAAACAGTAGACAAACTTAAAAAAGTATTTAGGATTAGCAAATAGAGAGGATTTAATGAAATGAACATATCTGTAATAACATTGGTTGTTGAGGGAACTAAATATATGCCTTGCCGCTCAGCAAGCGAAATAGTCGAAAGCAGAGCCACTTTTGGAAAATATTTTGAAAAGTTTGTTTTTCCTATTCTTCTAATGTTTAGTTGCCTTATTATGCAGATGCAGAAATAGCTAGATTTAATATGTTGTGGAACAATGTCAGTAAATTGTCAATACTTCCAACTGAGAAATCAAGCGTAATGTGTGACAGATGAGATGTTAGCAGTAAAATGTTGATTTTATAGAAATCATAATATTTATTTTAAAAAGTTGGATTTGGAACGTCAGAGAAGTTTAACGAACCGTCATGCTTGTAATGAAAGGAAATACATATTGCCGCATGATAAGTATTCTCAGGAAAACTAAAAGGTAGACAGCGATTAACAATAATCTCAGGAAAATTTGAAAAGTAAAGATCAAGCAGTCTACCATTGCAATTAGGGGTACGTTTGTATTGAACTAAATTATGATCAAATAATTCATTAAAGAACACAACGGCTCTATCCGATGTTGGACTAGGAATCAAACAGCCAGAACTATCACTGTCATACCAAGTGACTTGAGGCAAATTGAATTCACCCAACGCTATGAGTGTATCGGAAGTTTTAGATTGCTTGGCCGCTTCACAAATGAGGACGACCAGTTTCTTATGTATGGAGATATCCGAATTTCTGGCAATATAGGAGCAGGTTACATATAAATGTTTATTAGGAAATTTCGCTCGAATGGCGATAAACTCAACGTCGGGAGTAGTGGGAAATTCAATTAAGTAGGACGGAACTGCCGAAGATATGACAATTGAAACACCACCGTCAATGCTTCGATGATTCAATCGCTGTTTTCTAAAAATCTGGAACGTATTATGGAAAGCTCCGACGAATGTAGATCAGGCTTTAATTAAGTTTCAGTGAAACGGGAAAAATTCCGTGCTCACTGAATTTAGGAAAGTGGAAAGAATTTTAGTTTTTTGAGGGAGAAAGGGCTACTGCAATAGTATTACGGGGACAATCTCGAAGAATGAATTCCTTAATTAAAGATCCAACTAGCCACAATGGTTTATTTAACAAAACTTCCATGTTTTCAGTCGGAACTAGCATTTTAAAAGACGAGATTGCTCTAGATTGAGATGGTGCCAATTTGAAAATCGTAACAAGCTTTAAATTGACTGATAGGACTTTCGCAGCCAAATAACTTTTTATGTTATCTACAGATGTATCGGGTACCAGTCTTGATACAAATATTGTCTCTCTGGGAGGAACTGCCGTCAAGTAAATGTCGTCTCTACTAGGAACAGTAGGGTTCACGGCTGTGAAGTTTTGAGTTGGGGAGAATATAGAAGAAGGCTTGCACGAGCAGCTTGTGCGACGTGTCTAGTTTGGTGACCAGCGTTCTCACTCGAACAGCCAGGGAGAGTAGAGTGAGTGACGCCACTGGGAGTGGATATGCTTGCCAGAGATTGTAAAGAAAAGAAAACAATAAGAAAATTTGTCACGTACACAAAAATTGTCCCTCAAATTACACGTGAACTTCACACTATTAAAGACAATGTAAATAATGAGCAAGCCAAAACAAATACTGTAAACAAGCAAAAAAAAACAAGAAAGCAAGAGTTATTAATGAGAGCACCTAGTGCTGATCGCAAAAACCAAAATGAATATCGCGATAAAAAGTTCAATACAATTGAATCAATTCAATAAATTTGAGCACTTTTATACTTAAATAATTAATTAGGCTTTAAATGCTTAAAAAGCTATAAAGCAATAAGATAAAGAAAGAAATTTCCTCACACAAAACAAAGCAATACGACCACAGTGAGCGCGGCGCGTCACGACGCGTGGCTACATGTTGCAAGAGGTGTCAAGGATACGCTGTTGCGTCTCGAATGTGAAGTTATGCCTCCACCCAGCATGGCTTGGCTGGCGAAAATGCGACGATGGTTGGCTCGCTGCAAAACTAATATCGTTTTTTCGCTAAGGTATCGCAATTTGCCAGAAAAATGGGAAATAGTTGTAGAGAATGATGGAAATTATTTTGATCGATATGTATTGTACCAATTTTTCTCATTAAATGCCTCTTTCGATTTAAAAAATTATAAAAATACATTCAAGCACCTAATACAATAATCGTTAAATAGCTGATATAATTTACACAAATGGAAAATGCACAGTATTTGTAAATATGTGTGTTACAATTCAGATACACAGACTATTAGGAACTGAGTACACTTGATTTTGTGGATTGAATTCGAGTCCTGATCAAACCATGGGTATGAATCATTATAGACCACTTAGAGGTTGACGTGACTCCTAATTTGTGCGGCATTGAGAAAGCTGAATCGGGCCCTAGTTTCTAGAACGCCTATTGGGGACTTGAAGATCCATCAGACCGAATAAAACTGGCCAATTCATATAACTTTTTATCATATTAGAACCGAGGTATTTCAATTCAATCCACGAAGAGCAAATAATAAAAATTGTGTTTATACCAACTCTGTTAAGTCAACCTGTGGCTTGTAAGTTGGAAACCATACAATGACCAACAATTCTAATACAAGTCTCACGAGCGAGGTAAATAGACGTTTACTAACATACGAATCGTTAAATTCCTTAGCCCAACGTTTCTAAGCTCTAAGCTGCTGAGACCACGCGTTTTTTGATGATTCAGAAGCACACCAGTTAAAAAAAGTTCCGCATTTAGTCCTTCGATGGCATTATTAGAACCATGAAAAGCTATATTTTTGACAAAGAACGAGGATTACCGGTAAAAGTGGATGGAGAAGCGGACCCTGCCAGTAGGCGTGTTGCTACCTTTTTGCTAGGAATGAATGCATTAAGTAGAGCTCCCTCAGGCCTTACGCGCTTGTCAATTGTATACTTAAATTGATCTGGAGGAACAGCAATTTTAACTGACGAAATGTTGCGCAGTTGCGCTATTTTGATGTTGAAGATACTGCATTTATTAACACCCAAAGACGGGAGCTTTGAACTTTTCCTTCTGAACCTCTTCTGAACCTCTTCATTGCTTTCATTGACGTGTCGAAAACAATTCTGGACAGAAAAGCTGATAGTTTGTTATAGTTGATAGTTTGTTATAGTTGACTTTACAATAAGTAAGACTATCGATGTGTCCTATGTTATTGTCTTATGCTTATTCTCATATTTTAAATTGAATGATTATAACTTACTTAAACGATATTGTCTCTGTAAGATCACGAAATTTTTCAGAAGTGCATAACTTTTCTTTGCTACTTGTAAATTTCTCATTCTCAATACTAGCTGTACACTTCGTAATCAAATTATGGTGGAATTATCGTTGATTGCGTTATACGCTACGTTGTTATCAACAATTTCTTTTTTAATGGTTTCCCTATTGGTTCTTCGTTAGATATTAAGTTACAATTATTTTGTATTACACAACTTTCGCTTGCTTTAAGCTCTTTGAACCTTTTATGTTTTTCATATGTATAAATTCTTTATTATTTATCAATTTTATACTTACCCTTATTAGTACAACTTTTGATTTGGTAAAGTTGATTGGAATTTTAATAGGAAAAATCTTTCAATAAAAAAAGTCTTCTAACATAATTCGCATTCGGATTGATTTTAATTTACAGAAGTCTACATTCTATTTATCCATTTCTTCTCGAGGCAGACTTGAGGAGAGGAAAATATTGTAGTTGGGTGAAGCTATTGTATCTTGTATTCCATCTACATTGTCCTGTATAAATCTGATCTTCATTAGCTGATTGTGGTAAACAATCTTGTTTGTCACTGCCATATATGTATATTCTATTCAATTAATGATTATCAGTCTTCTGAGTTGTTTATATGTGTAACTATTATTTATTTATTTTAATGCGCTTATTTACCGCTAGTATTAGTTGATAGTTATTATCGAAGTTGTGTTGTAAGTTTTAAAGAGCCACTTCTATGCTGAGCTGCTTGACGGCATTATTGAGTGAATCTTTGATGTTAACGTTCCTATTTCCATATCTAAAATGTGTCTGTTTTTACCTGCGATAAATTTTACGTTTTGTCTCAACTACGTTTGTTATATCCGTTCGATTAGTAAAATGGAATACCATAACGATCTCGATTGCGATTTGTCTTTTATGGGAAAGGAAATGAATCCATTATTTCTTATCACCGGAGTTATTACGAGCGACGATGTTGTCGGTTGGATGGTCGTTAACAACGTTAGTTTTACTGCTATCATCTGAAAATTTAAATGGTCGTTTTATATTGCTTGTACGCACATTTCGTTGTTCGGAATTTGTGAATTTTGGTTGTTCCTTGCTTCTATAATATAATTTTTGATGAATACCTGTTGCCTAGTTCGTTGTATACTTCTCTAGTTTTGTTTGCTCACTCGATTTTTTTATTTTTCTCTTCTTGTAGTCCTTTAAATATAATGTTGTGATCAACCACGTTATTTTGGACTTCAAATGGTGTGCACCGTATTGAGATTGTTGTATTGTTGTAAAATCTTACTTCCTTGCACATCTGTGATATTATAAGTATTTTCTCCTATAAACTTAAGATTCTTATTTTTTCTGTTAAAGCGTTGGTGAGTCGTTCAGCATAACTATTTTCTGCATGACTGTTAGGTTTAGTTACATGCTGATCGATAGTTTCTCTGTCCAAAAATTCCCTAACGTTTATATTGGCAAATATGATGAAATATTGTTTGCTATTCGCATATGTGTCAATGTGGACAATCTCTTCGATAGTTTTTGAGTTTTGGTTAGGGAAAGTTTGTTCTCTATGATCATATTGTTTTTGCTAATGATCATATTTCGCGCGTACATACAACGCACTTATTGATTACGGCGCTGATCTCGACTTTAATGTCTGGGTTGTAAATTCTTGATTTCAGATTTTCATAGATGGCTGTAATGCCACAGTGGCCACTTTCGTTTTTGTGAAATAGAGCGATTTGCCTCTTTCGCTCCTCTTCGCATTGTATATCTCTAAAATATTTTGTACATCAAACGAACTGTGAGGACCCAAAGTCGTCCCTTGTTTTGGGCTCACGGGTTCTCCGTCTCTGGTGAGGGGAAGGGAGTGCAAGATTAAGGTAGAGTAGAATAGATTAGGAATAGAATAGAATAGATTAAGATAGAAAATAACATAGAATAGAATAGATTAAGCGTAGGCTAAGTATAGGGTAAGAGTAGAAAATAAGAATAAGTTTAGAGTAGTCGTTTTTTGACTGTGAAGTTAGACTCTCGAGTAGAGAGGTCGGTAAAGAGTAATAAAAGTTCCTGCAAAAAAATACAAATGGCTTGTGTTTTCCTTCCCTGGGCCGCTGAGCTGTCCCAGGCTCAGTAAATGGGCCGTAATAGCCCTCATGGAACTTAATATTACTATCTCTTGAAAGTTCGTTTTCCAATATTTCCTGGAATTTGTAATATTCGTGATCTATAATTGTTGAAAAAATTCCTATTATCCCTTTTTCTAATTCCCTACGTAGAATATTCAAAACCTTCTTACTATCGATGTCTCTTTGTTCAACATACACTACTTTTTTATCGAAGATTTGAGTGTTCATGGTTTGTTTTTCCGGTATTAATAAGATATGTGTCTTAAATCAATTCGCTACTATCAAGAACAAATACATAACATAAATTTTCTTCTTGGGAGTGGGCCATCTACACTCCCAGGGAAGCGCCATATATGACTTCATTTTCTTCCGCGTTGTTGATTTAACTTTCCTTAATTCTACTTTAGAAATCAGCGATAAAATTATTATTCCCTTTTATGTTTTCCAAGTTGAATTTATATTCTTGTTAGCCTTCTTTGGAGACGGAAACTTATATCTTTTTATGAATATGTCAAACTGTCTGCCGCATTTTTTGGGAAAAATAATGAAATGCCCAGACTATTACCAATAGCTCTTTCTCGATAGTCGAGCAGCTCATTTGATGTTTGTGTAAAGTCCTAGATGCGTATGAAATACAATCTTCTTTATTTGACAGGCCAGCCACAATAGCAAAATTGCTTTTTCTGTGAATTAGACTAACGTAAAATAGGAGAATTCGTGATAATACTTTTTTAAAAGGGTTTAAAATATTCGAAATGACCCTATGATCTTTTTTCATAAATATCTTATCCTGGGGTGTGCAATTTTAGCATAGCCTTTGACAATTTTCTTATAGAAACCTGTCATGTCCAGCAAAGACTCTACTTTTTTAGTATTATTTGGGACTTTCGGATTCCGAATTATGGTGACCTTTTCGAGAATTGGCTTTACTCCCCTGATGGTCAAAGATGCCCCAATACCTGCGTTTCTATATGAGAAAGTCACATTTACCAACTTGGATTTTCAATGCCTTTCTTGGGTCAGATTTTCAATACCTTTGTTAGGATCCGGAGTATAGCCCTCAGATTAATTTCGTGTTCCTTTAACAAAGTACCATATTAAAGGATATCGTCCTTGTACACTATACAAATTTTGTTAATGTAATTTTGAAAGATTCTGTTCATCATCCTCTGAAAGGTAGATGTGGTATTCTTTAGTGAGACGCGTACAAATAAATTAATGGTGTGGAAAAAGTAATTTCCCCATCCTCTGGTCTCAGAGAAATTTACAACAATATTTTAAGCCACCATTATCTTAATTTGTCATTAATTTAAGGCTTCTATACTTGCGGCGGCCTATAAATCTTACAATATTGTGGTCTCTCGGCTGTGGTAATAATTTCGTGATAAACTTCATTTATACAGGAGAGGGTGTCGCTCCCCTTAAAAAGAGATTCTCAAATTCAATGAGCAACTTTAATAGTGTTTGTTTCTAATTGTCATTCATGTGAGACTTATGAAAACTTTCTTTGATCCGACTGTTTCTAGTGTTTCTAAGGTACAAATATTCCTTACCTATTAATTGTGGCCTTTATTGATATAAGGAAGTTCTGGCCAATTATGCCGTAATAATTTTTGTTTCCGTAACCTATGATTTTTTCACTTTAGGGTATACCTACTTTGATACTTCCTTGGAAATGGATTAGTGATGGAATATTCAGCTTGGCTTAATATTTCGTTCAGGGTTATGTTGAATGGTGTCAGCAGGCTTCGAACGGCGAAGATAAGTAGTGATGTGTACTCAACTGTGATTGGAGAGCTGCATAAACTACTTGCTGGTTCAACCTGTCGTTCGCGTTCAACTTATTGATCTCCGCGTCTAAAACTGCTTGTATGGTTGGATTACGTGCGATGTAGCGGAGCTTAAATTGGCGGTCATCCTTCACGACGACTTTATGCTGTGTGATATCAGTAACGTCATCTAGTCTTCCGAATTTTAACAATTCTTTTTGCAAGAACTGACCGACTCCCTGTAGCTGTCTCTATCGGTACCGTTGTAGGCTCTGCTTTTTAGTTATTCTCATAATTACCGAGGCGTCCGTCCACCTCGTGACACACATCTTGTTCTTTTTCTGTCAAATCATTCAAACACTCCTGGCATGCGAACTAAGCACGGATGTAGCGCGCTATTCGGTATCTTGTGAGCAGCGGCTGGTAATCTTCTTTATGGTTGCCGACTTGATTTAGTATCACATTTCCAAAAACCTCCTCATCGAGCCCGAATGGTGTACACTCTTCCTCGGGCTCTTCTTCAACTTCTTAACTCGTCTTCTTGATGAGGACGTAATCGTCACTCGTACTGAAACCTCCGTCGCATAGTTGCATAATGTCCATACCGTGACCGAATCGTGCTCTTTTTCTTTTGGATACAGCCATTTTTACGAAAAACGCCTTAAGCAGATCCTGGCTTACCCTGTATGAGGCGAAAGTTGTACCAGGGTAAACCTTCACTTGGTGGGTGAAATTTGTTATGGTCGTCTCCGTTGTAAAAGCTAGGGAGTCCTTTTCAAAAACTTTCATAAAGTAACTGCTAATTTCACGAAGTTCGCCTTTGAGCTCTTCCCAATTTGTGTCCGATATGGAGTTCCGATGAAAGATATTCACGAACTTTGTCGTCATAGTAAATATTTCACTGGTGCGCTCGGCAATCTCGGCATCGTATCAAAACTCCGTTAGCGAATGCGCTCATAACTTCTTTATTGGCGCAATTTCTGTCGCAGGCGACAACTATAACTTCTAAGCCAATCTCTTTCGCATGTTTGAGGTTGTCTTCTATTAGACCCGCATCATGTTTACTATGTATTAAGGGCTGGGCGTTGAGCAGCATGTTAAAAGCAGTCATCAGCCTTTGTACGGCGGCGACGGGGACTGTTTTGTGTACGCCTAACCCCAAATTCCGCGCGTACCAAAGGCATTCAAGCACTGCTGTCCGACCGCCCTGTCTTCTATCTATCATTCTCAAACTATACCTAATAGCATAAATTTTTTTCAAAACTTCCTTCTCTGTAACTAACTGACCAGTTTTCTCTGTCAGTCGATCGGCTAACTTCTTACACAGGAGTCTGCATAGCCCACGTCCGTCATCAACCCATATGTCGGGGTATTCTTTCAACAATTCACTAAAAAGTCGGTCCAGAATTTTTGCCATTTTTAATAATTATAAACTTAACATATATATATATAAATAAAATTATAATAGTAATCTAATATAAATAATACATAATAAAATATATATATTACAATAAGAGACGAACCTGAAAATAAATGGAATATAAAATAGACCAATTATAGAATGAAATGTAAAATTTTATAGAAAAAGAACGCATAATATAAGTGAAACAGATTTAAATTTTTTTTTATTTTTAATTTATTTTAAAACCTTTTACATTTGTTTACATTTTTATATGGTTTTAATTATAATTATATACTAAATTTTATTTTTTATTATTTACTTTAAAATGGCACTGTAGTGTTTCTTATCCATTTCGATATCCATTGAAGTTTCTACTTTATTTAGTTATGTAATTTTCATTTATTTTTTTTTTGTTTTATTCACTTAAAACACGATGAACGGTTCTGTGAGTTCTGCTTTAAGAGGAACACTTTACACCTATAATCAATCTGTAAAGCTTCCTTTAAAGCAAACGATTTTTATCTGATATTTAACCAATAAATTGAAATTCTTGATGAAATTAAACCATCGAATTACTCACTTACTTAGCAAAGGAATTGAAAGGCAAGTCTACTTTGATTTTAAAAAGGTATCTATTCATAAATATTGCACGCTTGGTGTCTTCTTCTTAATTAAGTTAATTAATGGTACTGGCGAAAGAACAAAAAGAGAATGTTGGGTAACACATTGCGACCAACGTAGGAACGAACAACAAACCAGGAATTTAGTATCTTTAGTTTTACTTTTAAACGTTAAAATTGCTTTCATCAAAAATTAAATAAACTACTTTACTTTTATGCAAATTTTGAAAATAAAAAACAAATGAATTCACATTACATTTTTGCATTTTTTGCGATACCATTATTCAATCCAAGCGCATGTTTGTTAAAGTTACCAAAGATGAAATTTTTCTAAGTAGATTTACCAAAAGTAACTCCAACTTTCAGTTTCCATTTCCAACTTCAGCACAAATTGTGCACCTGCGTTATATTCATATTGGCTGTATACAATAACAAGTATTTCTGCCATCATATTAATTGATGTTATATTCGCCATTGCTTTTTTTTTATATCAAATATTGTTATTGCACGCAGATTGTCTAGAACGATCTAGAATCTATTGTACTAGACTAGACAGACTGTGAGCAAAAAAAATGGAAACTAATGGTCAAAATCTAAACCTCAATTTATCTCAAGTTCTGCTGAATATAATATACCTTACAGCCTGTGAAGTTCATTTTTGGTAACTTTAACAAACATGTATTCAATAAATCACTCCCTCACACATTCACACATTAATACATTCTTTATGATTATGGAGTATTATTATTAATTGTATTACATATTATTATTAATTATCTTATATATTATTAATAATAAGTAGAAGAAGACACCAACGAGATTCCCAGGGAAACTATGTGCATCTCTGATGGGTCTCCTTGGCAAACAATGAAATATATGAAATTGTTAATAATAAGTACCATGTGAAGAATGGAGAGAGCGCATAGTTGCTTTCAACAAAGAAGAAAAATGGTGAAAAAAAAAATTCTCACCAAACTGTCAAAGAGGTTCTACACACTGCTTATATCCACACGAGTAGGTTCTACAAACTGCTCATATCCACACCCTGCACAGAAAGCAAATTGCAATAGGCGTAAGTATGTTTTAGGAGAAATTACCAAATATGTCAAACTGAAACCGCCAAACCGCCATCATCCGTCTGATAAGAAACAAAGACCGCGTGGATAAATTTGCTAGCTGGGAAATGTTACTTACTATTTTTCAAAGATGATCAGCTTTAGAGACACTTTTATCTATATTAACTTTAACCAGACGTAATCTAAATTTACTTTATTGCAAACAATTTGGTGGGGGAAAGCGCAAAGCATGAAACGCAAAAATAACTGCTAATTACAATTAGTCTTATTCGTTACTATTTTTAAAATGAAACGTAACTGCGGCTGTTTTCAACGACTTATGTTTATCATTATATTACTTATGTTATCATCATTTAAAGCTTGCTGGGAGACAAAATAAAATAAAAATTGAAAAAGTAATGCGTATAATATAACAATCATGTTTTCAAGGAAAATCGCGAACACGTCGCTATCATTAATATTAGATGAATGTATATTTGTAAGAGTATATATGTTTGCACGTTTTATTTGATATACGAATGTTGTAATTGAAAAATATTTGTATATCACTTTTGTGGGTCCTATTCGTGTGAATACAGACAGTGAGTAGAAGGTATGAATATGAACAGTGAGTGGAAGGTGTGGATATGAGCAGTGGGTGCAAGGAGTTCATGCAAAAATTCATGTATCCTTTCAAATTAAATATTTCCGTTGGTTTACCGATCGCCAGAGCAGCAGCGTTCGTCGGTAGGTAGTGATGGTATTGCTGTCGAGGCATCAAATGCACTATATTTACATCATCCACTATTTGGTTTGTAATATTGAGGCTAAAGCAATTTGTTATGATGGTGGTTACGTATGACGTGCGGAGGTATATAGGAGTTCGGTAAAAAAATCGCATTAATCAACGCAAGTTGACGTAAATTTGTTGACTTTCTGTAAATAAAAGGTTAGTCAGCTCTTAATTTTATTTGTTTGATTAGATTTTAATTTTGAATTTTTTTTTTCTTCTAATGCATATCATTGTATTCTTTGATTTTGTAAGGATACCTGTTAACTGTCGGCGGTGCTAGGCTTAGCATATAGCTTTGCACAGGTGCTCCAGGTATATAACGATTATACGAAGGCTTGATATTGGGATAAATGGGTGGCCAAAGAAGCAAATGCGGCTGAGCTGCTGTCATTCCATACTCACGTCTGCTTAAATGAAAGCGTTGCAAAGATAAGATATATTGATGTAAGAGAAAAAATAAGAGACAAGAATGTGGTGGGAGCCTCTATATTCATCACCATAACATACGCTCTATAATATTAGGGATCTCTGGCGGCATCTAGCTGCGTTCATCAGTCCATCCGTCTATTGTCTGCTGTCGGGCAGTCATTGTAGCAAAGTTTTGTTACGCAAGCTAACACTTCCAACCAATCTGCAAACTGTTAAGTGTAAATTCGTTTACCATTCCATCTGTCTGGGATGCGTTGTTGGTAGACTCGTGGTCGTTCAAATTGATGTAAAAAACTGTAGCGTAGCACAGACAAACTGAGTTGATGGTCAAGTTTGAGAATGGGTGAGATTCAACCAAAATTGCATTTAGATGCATTTAGTACACGTTTTAATCTATTATCGCCGTCTGGGAATTCAGTGCAAAAATGTTATGTGTCATCTCTAATCAACGGCTTATTTTGGCATTTCAATACGTCTTATCGAAAGGTAAGTGTGTACTACATTTTCCTATTCGCTTACCATACATTGCAAAGTAAAATAATTTTTGTGATTTTCCGTATTAATTCAAATCCTTTTAAGATTAAGTTCGTGTCACTGAATTAAGATTTTATAGGTTAACGTATGTTTTGTATTTACGATTATTAGGAGATCTACAACAACAAGTTATTTACACGAACTTATATTTACAACGTTTGTGCGAACGTATGCAACACCAAGGAGTGATGTACGTGAGATAGACCCACCTTCCATTGTACCGACAAGGTGACGTCTATCCGTCCGCCCATCTTATTTTCTTGAGTTCAGCCTACAGACCATAATTTTCGAAATATTTTGATGAACTATGTCCGTCCATCCGTCCGTCCGTGGGATGTCTGCCCATGTAAACCTATGTTCCACCTACAGGTGGCATTTTGACCATTTGTGATGGTACACTGACGTGCTTTGGCGCAAACTCGACTGCTAGTGAAAATGGTTCGGATCGAACCAATTTTTTGATCGTTTGCTATAAAATGCCTCATTTTGAAAAGTCGGTGCATGGACAATCGTAGGGTGCCGTGGGGTATTTAATGGTGGGCCGTGCTCCGCTATATCGTTCGTACTTGTTTATAATCCCAGAAATTATTTTAAAAATTGTTCAGTTGACTTGATAATCGCACGTCAAATATAAAAATTAATTTTCAATGTGTAGTCAATAGGTTCTACAGTGTGATTCTTTTCACAAATTAAGTTTTACAGTGTGGTTCTTTTCACAAATTAAATTCTACAGTGTGGTTCTTTTCATAAATTAAGTTCTACAGTGTGGTTCTTTTCACATATTAAATTCTACAGTGTGGTTCTTTTTACAAATGAAGTCCTGCAGTGTGGTTCTTTTCACATATTAAGTTCTACAGTGTGGTTCTTTTCGTGGTTCATACTCACAATATTTGCTATTACCATCTATGATCCTTTTTCGTCTTCAAATTTTGCGAATTTTTTATCTGTTAAGTACGACTGCATTGATGCGTATGAGCCCGAAGTTCCCAAACAAAATTGAAAGTCATTTCGTATGTTCTTCTTGCTGTATGCGGACGGGTGATGTTATGAAGCAAAATCAATTTTCGTGTTCCTTTACTTACTCTAGCGACTAGCTCGGCTTCATATCGTTCAAATGTAGTGCTTCTATGCAGGCATTAAGATTAAAACCTGAAAGCATACGTAACAGTACAAAGCGGTGCTCAGTCTATTTACTCTTGGCAATTAAAAAATAAGTAAATGACTACTGATGCCAAGTATATTAACTACGAGGCCTAAAAATGAATTTTTAATCAAGCGTGTGTGCGTTACATGAACATTGTACTCAAATATTTAAGTAATTTTTTTTTATTTTCAATGTTTTAATCTGTGTGTTTTAGCATATTTCTTAAAAATTTCTTTAAGAAATTATTCTATCGTTACTCACAACAATAATAATAATAATAATAATAATAATAGCACCTCAGAGTCACAATTGCGTGCATTTCATGTTTACATATAATAACAATATATGTATCAAGGACATAAATACTTTTTTTTTGTATATGCACACGAACGTATAAGTAACACCCCGGTACATATACATATATATATATATATATATGATGTTTTTTGAGGGGTTGGGTGCCAAGCAACGAATTTTTTTTTTTTTTGACATTTTTCATTACCATGACAACGAAATTATGAAGTTCTTGCACGCGCATGCATACAATGTGTTCAGTCCTTTAGTGCCTTTAGCCTAAATACCATTAGTTATTCAGCACATCTTAAAATGTTAACAGCAAGAGCATTAGCAGCAGCTTTAAAGGCAGTATTGGCGTCGTTAAATTTTAAAGTTTCTTTTTTAATTATATAATTATAGCTTTGCTTATTTACGGCTTCTACTCACGACTCGGCTGTTGTCTCGAGGCTCCGACAGTGCACTTGCCAAATCAAGGCGATTAAACCGGTACATATTTGAAGAATTTAAAAGTCCACCTCGGCATACAATACACAACGGCTCCCCGTTTCGCTCCGCCTGAGATCAAAATGAACAAGTGGAATATCGTTCACAATGCGAGCGCTTGTCGCATGTCGGCATCGCATTGCGGATTTTCCCAGATTGCAATATTACAATACACTCATAGCGCGGCCATAACGCGCATATGGTGTAGTGATAATGTCCTAGCCAGTTGTGCGGAACGATATGTAAATATTTGCGAGGAAAATCAGCACGCTCTTCATGACCTGAATTTGTTGGTTCGTTGTCTAAGCAATCGAAAAAGTAAGACGAGCTTCAGTTTTTTTCAAATTCACACAAGAAAAATTCGCTATTGACAGCATTCCAGCTTTAAAAAACTGTGTAATCTATCGTCGCATATTGGCTAAACACAAAGACGTTAAATGTGATGATTTAAACTCACGCATTCTCAAAGATGTGGCTTATAATTTCACAGCTACTAATTATCTGGTACCCGAAATTTATTATTAATCCCTGGCCGTCGGAAAATTAAGGGAATAGTTAGGAGAAAGGATCAGCATCATCCTCACATTTCTCATTCAGAATGTGTCAATTTTTGAGTTTAAAAAATTCTTGGTTTCTATCATTTATATTCAAATAAATAAATAAAATACTTAAAACTGTTTCAACCTTTTAGTGGTTGTTAATTTAGCTCCTAATAACTTCGGTGGCTTCCCACCATTTATTCTCATTTAACAGAATTGATTTTTGCTTTTTCACTATTTATTGAAAGCAACTCTGTGCTCTCTCTATTCTCAACACATGGTAACACCCCCCTTCAGTTTTGAACCCACGGCCATTGAGTTGTTAGTGGTGATCCTTAGCCTATCCGACCACTCGAGCGGATCTTTTGTTTATAACATCAAGAACCTTACTGCAGATTCTTCAAAATGTATATATTCTCGCTCATAGTGTAAAGTTTTTTAAGATGATCTTAATGAATTCGTTGTAGAACTAAATAAATACATTATAATCAGGCAAAGGTGATCTGAAAAATCATTGGGGCTGGCCTTAACGAATTTGTTTTAAACTAAAACGATTATCGTAGGGCAAGGGTGAAAATTAAAAACTCTACACTATGTCAAGTTATAGCTTCTTCACGGTGGAGCGTTACGAAATTTACGACATGCCGTGCCGTATAACAAAGAAATTAAAATTAGGTAAAAACGAAGTATCTAACGAAACCCTTGTAACGAGTCTTCTTGCGATTAATAGTTGGAAATTTGATTTTATTATTTACTAGCGATTTTTATTGAAAGAGATTTGCGTATAGAAAAAAACCAGCTTGGTGACCCGACATTCGCTTCTTCGTTTCGTTCGATTATTATTTTCTTTCCGCGTTTTCCGTATTGCGAGATCTTCTGAAAATAAACGGAACACGGTCGCGGGTGTTACAGCAGTCAGCCCTGGCCTATAGGGCCGCTTGTCCGTCCCTAATCGTTTCACGCCATAAGAGAGGGTGTCCATAAGTCCTTCAGGGATGACGGCTAAACCAAACCTGTCATCCCCTATTGCGTAAAGATCAACAGTCTTTTCAGTCGTTCAGGGATGATGGCTAAGCCAAACCTGCCATCCCCTATCCGTAAATGTCAGCAATCCTAGTAGTCATTCAGGGATGACGGCTAAGCCAAACCTGCCATTCCCTATCCGTAAATTAAAAAAAAAAAATCAAACTAGCAGTGAAGTCAACTGGTAATGTAGTCCGTATTCACTTACCTTTTGGCTGCTGTAACACGATTAAAAGGCTGAGTGTGATGCTACGCGGTCTTTTATAGTCGCGATCACATTGCTGTCCCGTTACATCGATGCTTTGGGTTATATTTGTGCTTCGACCTCAACACTTACTTGCCTGTGTGTTGTAACAATATTCTTATGCAATCTATTCTTATGTGTGCTAGCTGGGGTCTGATCAAACATGTTTGCCGGCAACCATGTTATCATCTCAGCTTTCCTTGTATAAGTGGTATTCTGCTATCCTATATATGTATATTTTATTATTATTATTAACTCATGTGATTGTTGGTGCTGGCTTAGGTACTAAATCGAATGATTTTATAAACCGTTAAGCATGCTTTCATGTAATATACATATTCTTATAAGTTCTTCTTTTTTTTTCTTCACAAACGTTTGCTTGTATGCCTAACTTATGCTTAATCGCGTATGTTTGCTTGCATCTACTAATACTACCTTAAGTACCGAACCGTGTGAGTTTATTGTTAGTGCTGGCTTAGGTATCAAATCGGATGATTTATAAGCCGCGGAACCGTTAGGTACGTCTTCATATGATATACATCATATCAACATGTATAATTTTATCACTTCACTTTTGTTTTTCGTAATGTTTGTTTGTTTGCCTATCCTTATGCCTGTCTTGTTATTATCAACATCATTGATCAAGGTACCAAATCGTATGATTTGCTAAACCGTTAAGTATGGTTTTTTTTTTCGAAACGACAAAGCCGCTAGGTTTGTGCTTTTGCAAATGTGAGGATTCAATAGCTTGTCGATAATTAAGGGTGAGCTATTGGCATGTTGCTTAACGGATTATAACTTGTTTCTCTACAATGTTTATAAGGCCCTACTTATACGTTGGACAATGTAAAGATTTATATGCAATGTTTATCTATGTGCTACTTAAGAATATATTTATTTATATACATTTTATTTATATACATTTGTGGTCACTGGCGTGTGCGGGAGAAGGATGATATGTTGCCATAAGGGGAGCAGATACGTAAGGGGCATTCATGTGGAGCGACAATTCAGACCGACTGTTTTTGGTGTCTACGGGTAGACATTTGCGCGGACGGATTTATTTTTAGTAAGGAAGTAAAACGCTTCCTTACACCCTTAAGGAGCTCACATGGTGCGACTTGGCCCCTGATTAAGTCTGTCTGTGAGGCCTCTTGACTGTACTGTTCGCGGCTAGTTAGTACCTTCCTAGTCCGTCAGTGCACATTCCCTCACTCGCACCGACACTCGCCCTACTCCGCTTCAGCGGTAGGGTATACCGCTTGGCCAAGCAGTATTCTTTTTTTTTTTTTTAGCTTTTAGTTACTATCATTATTATTATTATTAATTTTCACGAAAATTAAGGAAATGCTATGTCCAACTTTCATAAATTTAGATTGTTTTTATTAAATGAATTTTGGATATTATCCACTTAAACGTTTTTACATTTCTTGCACATAGTTTAAACTATACTTTGTAATAAGAGGAAAAATTTTGCACTTATTTTCGAAATTTCTTAAATAGTGTGGGTATTCGTTATATCAAGTGTGTATTATTTGTCTATCCATGAAAGTATTTAATGGCAATTTAAATGCGTATTTAAATATTATCGTTTTTATTTAAATAGTACTAAATATTGTAATTTAATATATGTATGTGTTCAACTGTTAAATAAAAAATATCGAAAGATCTTTTCTTAAAAAATGTTCACAATAATAGCATATTTAATAATTTTCTTTTTTTTTTCGGATGGAGTTGTAAGTAATTATTCTTTTTATACATTTTTTTTTTTGTTTCTGCATTTTGTCTTACATTAAATTTTAATAAAAATACGTACGTTGACGCTGCAGTAAGGCTTCATTTTCCACACCATTGACAATAAGCATGAATTCCTTTCGTGATTTTCCTTCATTTTTTTCTTCGCTAAAGCTGCTGATATTTCCGCTCGTCGTTCAGCTTGTGTGATGGACTTTTCATGACCGATAATAATCTGGGAGTGGTGGATAGTGAACTATTTTAGCTTTTCTCCTTTTATATAATTGAGATTATTATTAAATTGGTGATTATTTTTACTATTGTTCAATGTTCTGGCTGTCTTCTTTTTATAAATTTATTTTCTTTAAAATGTAATTGATTTGTTAAATAAAAATATTTCTTTTCCTTTTTTATATCATCTTTAATAAAGCATTGACGTCAACTTGTGCGATTCTTCACAGCACAAAGTCTAACCCCGCACAGCACAACACTCACTCTTTCTCTTCTAAAATGTTATTTTCTTTTTCTAATGGTTTCTTATAAACGCAAACAAAAAAAAAATGTAATTTTTTTCCAAGTCACAATATCCTTTTGCCCTTCTTTGTGCAGTGTCGATATTAATAATGTTTTTGTTATCCGCCTGAGTGGCCGAGTAGGCAAGAGTCTCAACTAGTAACTCAATTGTCGTGGATTTAAAACTCAAGTGCCGTGGAATTTTTAATAAAGGCGAAAGCCTTAGATACTATTGCTTTTAAGGCTTTAGCCTTAGAATTTACTCTCTGGTTAAATTTATATAATAATAATAAGTTAACATTTTTTTTTTATTATTTCAACTGCTTTAAATTGTTTACATTTTTTTTGCTTTCGTTTTCTTTTAGATTTGTTTATAAAATAATGTTTGAATCCTTTTTGATAATTATTCACATGTATGAACTTTAGGCAGGTGCATATGTGCAATTGCAGACAACGACAAAATTCTTTTGTTTCACATTGAAATCAAAAAAAAAAAAAAGCAAGTCTCCGTTACATTAAATTTTACTTCTCCAGCGTTTTTTTTTTGTTTTTATTTAAATACCATTGCATTATTTACGTAATTAAGACAAAGTAAAGAAAATAACCAAAAAAAAAAACTTTTAAATTCACTTTTTCTTTTATTCAGAACAAAACAAAGCAAAATAAACCACAAAAAACTTCTCGTCTCGTGTATAAATTTCTATAACTTAAGTCTATGATGCAGGCAGTCGTCCGCCAATTTTGGTTAATATATTAATGTTAACATCTTTTTATAATAATTTTTTTTGTTCCTTTCTAATATTCTAATATTAACAATATTCTTCTTCACGTCTATTATTTTTCAAAAGATATATCGATCAGAAGTTCACGAACTTCTGTTCTTTATATAAATATATTTTTGTTTTATTTTAATATTAACAATTTTCTTCTTCGCGTATATTATTTTTCAAAAGCTATGTCGATCAGAAGTTTACGAACTTCCATAATTCCTAAACTTCCATAATTTTCTGTTCTTTACATAAATATATTTTTTTGTTTTATTTATTTCTTATTTTTTTTGTTTTCGCACACATTCCGTTCAAGATATTCAAAATAATCTTTATTTCCGAAATCGATGCGCTTTGCTTTCTACTCTCAACCAACACACTCCACTCTCCACTGTACCAAAACTAAAAAACTCTCTCCAATCAACTCACCCCAAAAAGCATCAAAACCACAACTGTCTGCGGTAAAGAAAATCGTACATCTAAATATTTTATTTTTTATTTGATTTTTTGGCTGAGCTGTTAGAAAAGGTTTCAGTTTTGTTGTGTAACTTTGCTTTGTAAAAGTAATAGAAATATTTACAGTAAGGTTGGAGTAATAGAAATATTCTTACATTAATCTTGGAGTAATAGATTACTGGAGTAATAGAAATATTCTGCAGTAAGCTTGGAGTAATAGAAATATTCTTACAGTAATCTTGGAGTAATACATTACTATAAGAATAGGAGTAAAAGATTACTGTAAACATATTCTCTTTGCTTCACTCGTGTTTAATTTTTTTTCCTCTTTTCTCTTAAATATCGTTGAGCGAGATCTTAACATGTAAAGTACTACGCCAAATCTGTTCAGAACTTCACAAAACTAATATGGTAATATGCGGATTTTGGACTTTTCTCTTCATCAGTTGTCTAGCGAAACTTGCAGAGACGTCTACGACGACGCATCTTAATAATGACTTTGAAATGAACGGTGTTGTAGAGGGAAGTGACAGAGACGATGATAACAATTATCAAGGTAATCGAAATACGACGTCTGAGAATAAGAATGCAATGAAACGTAAAGATATTTTAATCAAAACAGAAGAATAAGCAACAAAAAGAACTAACTATCATAGTAGAAAAAGAAAAGAGAGCAGGCTACTAAATTACCATTAGCCTATGAAAGTATCGCATCCTGCTGAAGCGGAGGCGTGGGGGCGTGTGCTTGTTTTTCAGGGTCAAATGAAATAAAAAGAAATGAATAAATTATACACTATAATAAGTAAAGATAAATACAAACTTAGCTGTGCAGCGAATCTTCACCTATATGAGGCGATGAGCGGAGAGTTCAACTTCATTTTTTTCTTATCTAAAATAGAAGAAATAAATAAGTAATATACAAAAATATTTATATAATATTATAATGCACTTGGTGATTTTGTCGTGGAGAGTCAACTTCTCCACGACTTTTTTGAGTGCCTCGTTGCCTCGCACTCCGTTATCAGCTGCTTCTCCCGTCGGCTGATGAATGGCTCTCATATTAATCTCGGTCAAATAGCATCTCATGAATTCCAGTTCGGCTTTGAGTCGCCGGTTCTCCTCCATCAACGCTGCCTGCACTGATGTCGATGGTCCACCATAATCAATTACATTACTAAATACTGGGTCGTATAATGTAATGGCGGGGCTTTCTAGGTTAGGCGTACTAGTCCTATTAATCGTACTAGGCATACTAGGCGTACTAGGAATACTAGGCATACTAGGCATACCAATCCTGTCAGTCTTATCGGTCGGTTCTATTTCCTTCCCTACCTTACTGTCAGTGTGGTTTCTCATCGTGGTTGGGGTCGCTTCTAAAAGTTCGTGAACGGCTGGTATACCCCTACATACGTAGGTCCCGTCAAATCCTAAAAAGTGCTCTCTCTTTTTGTCAGTATATTCTTGTCACGCACGATTTGTTTCATCATTGTGCCCGGATGGTAGTTTCTTTTTGTAGCTTTCTCATATTGCGCCTAAGTCTTGCTAAATCCCATGTCGCCATGTCAACGGCTACTACCCGGTTCAATTCTTTGCTTAGTTCGTCAACTATCTCTTTATAGTCTCGTTTACCCGTTCGCCCGCAAATACAGCACAACTTGGGGTATTTACGTAAAAATTACTCACAATTTCATGAGTATGAGTACCATCGTATTTACTATACATCCTGTTGTTCGAAAAATATAAAAAAATATAAAAATAATGACGTCGCCAAAAATGCAATAATGCAATAATGCAATAATTTTATTTATTTATATTTTATAATTATAATCTTATTTATTTATTTTAAATTACGATGGCAGATTTTATTAGTGTGGATTCATTTGTTTTCTATTTTACATTAAAATAATAAGTATGAAAATGAGGTATCGTATACCCATTATTTGAAAAATAATGATAATATGTTTTCATGTTCATATATGGAATTGATCTATTGAATACATATACAATTAACTCATTTGTACGTATAATATATTTTCATGCAATTTCAGCATTTGCCCGTTAGTTTCCATTGTTCTTGCACACAACGTGCGTGCGTTATCCACAAAAAAAAGGAAACAAAAAGACTCTAAAAGAGCAATGGCGAATAATAATTAATACAGCGGCAAACACGAATTCATGAATATAACGGGCCAATATGAATATAACGGATACGAAATTGTTCGAAATCGCTTGCAACTAAATACACCAAAGAGATTCCCTAGAAACTATGTATATCTCAGATGGGTCTTTTTCTCAGTACATAAAATATGTAAAATTGTAAATAGACGAAATAAATGCACTTACTGTCAATAAACTGTTGAAAGTAGAACTAGGTTTTAATACATTATGAAATTACTCTTTTCTTTTTTAACTTATTACACTTGTATTATCAAATAAAATAAAATTTATAATTTTATAATTTTTTACATTTTTTCTTATTTCAGTTCTATGTAAATGTTTAACAAATATCTTCTTCTTATTTTTAGCTTTTGTAATTCCTTTTTTTTAATTTTTTTTCGCAATTATTCATTTCTTATAAATTCTTTGTGTACTTGTGAAATGCCTTTGTTGAAACTAATTGAATTGCATTGAGTTGAATTTTCGCTAACCTCGGTTAAAAGCCGTTATCTGGTTTGTCCCTTTACAAGCTTTATAAAAACATATCGTTTTGTTTACAATAGAGAGAACACAGAGTTGCTTTCAATAAATGCAAATATCCCGCGACCATGTTAAAAAATATCTGCATTAAACTGCACAGTTCACAATCGAGCAAGATAATTTAACTGAACAAACTCAGCTGATTCATAGGTGCAATTTTTAACTCGTAAGAATATGATTTTAATTTAAACAATTTGAAGTGATACTGTGTCCAAAAAGTACTAATAATAAAGTTAAATTGCTTGAGTTTTTTTACCTGAGGGTTTTGTTCCGACAGGAATCCAACAAAAAATCATTTTTTCTTTAACTCTAATCTTGGCAATGTCATTGTGGAAATAATTCAAGCCTACAACAAGAAATAATTAAATCAACTTACATCAAGAAATAATTCAAGCCTACACCAAGAAATAATTCAAGCCTACTAAGAAATAATTTCAATCAACCTATACCAAGAAATGCGAAATCCCTAGCCGGGATTCTTTTGATTGTTAGCAACTATCGTTAGCTTAGCAATACTGTTTAAGAAAACATAAAAAACATAAAAATTTACAAGTCATCTGTAACTATCTACATTTTGTTAAAAAATTCTCTGAAGAAACCAAAAATAAAAGTATGAGAATGGCCACTACATTGGAAGGCAAATCAATATGGGAAGATGGTGAAGAATAGGGCGAAGAATTTTTACGCATGCCTACTGATGAAATTGTAAGCAGGACCCGTTTTTTTTTTTTTTGTTTGGGAGGGAAATGGATTAGGCCTGTATGTGTCGATTTAAATCCATAATTCAGTAGCGATAAAAATGCACGTAGGTGCTATGAAATCGATTTTATGGTACGCGTGCAACACGTTTGTTAACTGGCTGAGTTATGAGTATAAAAGGTTTAAAAAGAAAAATCAGCTGATTTTATGAAAGCAGTCAGTTGCTTTAAATGCCTAAAGTTTCCATCACGAAAAATTTCGTATAAGTTGTTGTACAGACTGAATATAGTGAAAGATTGTCTGGGGATGTCAAACTTCCTGCATTCAAAGATGAGATGTTCGGCAGACTCGGTGATGTTACATTCTTCACACAAATCAGTGGAGGAGGCTCTTATCATTTTCAAATATACCTTGTCATAGGTGTGATTACACATGAGTCTGTAAAGAACTTTAGATTCCCATGTTGTAAACTAAAATAAAAGCCGGTTGCTTTTTTCTCTAGCTAAAGCATGATATTCATCCTTCCATTCTTTTACGATGAGTTTTTTGGTTAAGAGGAGAGCTTCGCTGGGGGGTAGTTTATAGACAAGACCATGCCATCAAGCCGAGCTTCACGTGCATAAAAGTCAGCTTTTTCATTGATGCCGAAACCACAGTGACCTGGGATCCAGATGAGGTGGCATTTTTTAATGCTTGGATTTTTTAAGAGGTCGTAGATGTCAAACACGTACATGTTATATGGGTCTTTATTTTTGATTAATGTCAAAGCCGATTTGCTGTCAGGGAAACATACAAGTTTGGCCAGAAGTTCGATGAACGTGGATGATAATTCCTGCAAAGCTTTGAATTTTCCTAGAAGAAGATTTGGATATTCTATGATTGAAAAACTAGAAATGTCTGGATTGACGGATCCGTCCGTTGCGTATATTTTGAAGTTATTTTCGATAAAGTAGTTGAGTTTTTGCAGACATGCGGTCCGAAGACAAGACCTTGATCGGTTTTTTTTGGAATTGGTGATTGAATTTAGTAGGTTTAGATCTACTATGCACTTATCGTGAGAAATACTGTTCCAAGAGGGCATTGAACTAACTTTGTTGAAGATGCTGCTGAATTTTTTGAAACAGGTAGAGTAGCTACTACAAACGTCATTATGTTTGGAGACAACTTTTTCAAAAAAGGTCGCTTTAAAGATTTTTGTCTTGAGGAGTTCTTTTGCAGTTACAAGAAGAATTCTCTTGTCAGCGGGGAGTTCATGTGAGATAGAATGTAGCATTGATATTGGTGTTGAGGGGCACAGTCCAGAATTGAGTTTTGAAAGGTTTGTATTTTTTTGATTGTATATGCAGGAGCGTTGCACGATGTGGAGTAGGAGTATTCGATTTTTGATCGAACAATAGGTTTGTAAACATTAAGAGCTTTCCTAGGTGGGAGTCCGTTGTGGAGGTTGGTTAAGAGTTTGATGACATTTGAGCCTATATGGCAGTTTTCGAGGTTGTCTCTGTAATGCTCGTGAGTGGTCAAACTTGAGTTGATTATTCTGCCCAGAAATTTGATAGACGGGGATTGTCTGATTTTTATGCCGTTGACTGTGATGTGGAAAATTTTTTTAAGACCTTTAGCAAAACGGATGAGTTTTGATTTTTCCGGGTTGAAGAGTAGATTTAGATCCGCACAAAGGCTATAAAAGAGATTGGCTTTAATGTTGAGATTATAGACTGCTTCTACTAGAGATTTTCCAGTAGAAATAATAAGGAAATCATCAGCATATTGAAATAAGTGGGTTGTATTGTCTTGTAATTGATGTAGTCCAGCTGTGTATATATTGAACAAGATGGGACTAAGGCAACTGCCTTGAGGTAGGCCTCCGCAAACTTCAACTGAGTTTGAGCCCATAACAAGGGTTCGCGATGAGAGAAAGTTTAGGATCCACAGTCTACATTGTGACGGTAATTTAAAGACTGTTAGGATTTTACCAAGTTTCCCAAGATCGACACAGTCGTAAGCTTTGTTAATGTCTAGACAAAGCATAACTACCTGTTTGCCGTTTGCTTTCTCACTTGCAATTGTGAAGAGGACTTCGTTTAGACACATGCCGGTGGAGATGTGTTTTTGATAGGCAAAGGACCTTGAGGGGAGTAGGAGTGAGTTGTGCAGAAAGTTTGTAAGTCTCTCTTTGATCATTAGGTTTGTTATTTTTAAAAGTGATATAAGAAGGATTAAGAAGGGGTATAGGTCTGAAATTAGTAAAAATTTCAAGATCTTTTCCGGGTTTAGGAATGGGTACTATTTTGATGGTGCGCCAAATTGTGGGAAAAGAGTTGGTCATCCAGCGATTATTTATTCCTAATAGAAGAGTTTGGAGGCTTGTCAAAGGGAGGGCCTTTATCTTATCATATTTAATTCCGTCGTAACCCGCTGCTGTGGATTTCTTTTTTTGCTCAAGGACGTGGATGAGTTCATCGACTGTGAAAAGGGAGAAATTGTCAACCTGTGAATTAAGTGAGGGGGGTAGTAGAAAATTAGACGAGAGAACTTGTGCTTTTAGCCATTCTAGATACAATCTGTTGTTCTGGTCATCCCAGATGACGTATTTATATTTCCTTTTGGTGGTGCGATGTCCATTTAGAAATTTCCAGAACGGTTTTGTGTTGCCGTTGTGCAAAGCTCTTCTACTACCAGAGCTCAGTGAATTCTTTTGGCCTTTCTGGTTGATTTTTTCCATTCTTTTTGATATGCTTTGAAGTCATTGAAATTTGAAATATTGGGGTATTTGGTAAATTTTTGTTTAGCCGCTTGCAGTTTGCGGAAGAGTGAAGTGAGCGATTTGTTCCACCAGGGTTTTGGTGAAAAAGATTCGGACATTGGAATATTTGATTTGGCATTATCTATTTCTCGTTGAAATGAGCATTGGATGGACTCAACTTGAGGCTCAAAACATGTGTACATTAGGTTGTTCAGGAGTTTTTTCCTCGATATGAAGTCATTTATTTTGGGAACATTAGTGAAAGTGGCGTTGAAAAGAATAGGAAAATGGTGACTGTTTCCAAGGTATAAATCTTTTTTAACTTCCCATTTGAAGGTAATATTGGTTGAATTTGTGAAAGTGAGATCTAAAAAGCTGCCACAACCGTGGGTGGTAGTGGAGTGAACATAGGCGTGTTGTCATTTAAGCAGTAGAAGTTGCTGAATTCCATAATTTCATACATTGCTTTGCCCTTATTGTTGGCCACGGAGTCACCAAAATAGGGGTGTCTTGCTAGCGATGAAAAGTGGATCTCCTACAATCTCAAGCACAAAAAGTCATGGGTTAGTCTAGGAAAGCCATCCACACGGAATCCGACGTCGAATATGCATGGCCATAAAGTTTTGCTGTGCATATGGTGGAATTAACAAGGTGTAGTGTATTACGAGCAACTAAAACCGAATGGAACGGTCACTGCAAATGTCTGTCAACGTCAATTGAATAAATTGCATGATGTATTATTGTAAAAAAAACAGACATTAGCGGTGAACAGAAGCAAGCTCTACCTCCTACCGATTTTATGACTTATTTCCCAGAAGTGATAAATTTCTTCACAGCTGCTAATGACGACTCTCGCAAAGCCGACGCAATTAAACTCTATTACCTAATGGTTTCGCAGGTGCTATAGATTGTTTTCAACCTCATTTTATACAATAAAGAAAATTTATTTTATCAGAATTATGCTGCAGGTGTTTTTAGTGAAAAATTCCATACAGCAGGATGAAACGCGTACCATAGAAACATAAACAAAATAAAAATGCTGCGGAAAGAATTTTTCTTAGCTTTTGTTTACTTTTATTAAAAAATGTGTGCATGAATTTTCAGACAAAAACGAATTGATTCAAAGAAAAATTTGTTGCTAATGAGTATTTTCGGGCAAAAACTGGTTGATTTTTGCTAATTTATAGAAAAAACGGGTTGATTTTGTTTCGATTCAAAGAAAAATTTGTTGCTAATGAGTATTTTCGGGCAAAAACTGGTTGATTTTTGCTAATTTATAGAAAAAACGGGTTGATTTTGTTTCGATTCAAAGAAAAATTTGTTGCTAATGAGTATTTTCGGGCAAAAACTGGTTGATTTTTGCTAATTTATAGAAAAAACGGGTTGATTTTGTTTCGATTCAAAGAAAAATTTGTTTCTAATGAGTATTAACATCCCAGTATTAAAATCTTATTAAAAACAATTTTGTGTTGAACATGTGGTACTAACAGTGCAGAATGCTACGGTCTAACTCAATTCAATTATTTTTTGAAAAATAGAATGGGGAAATGTACCTAAGCGCATTTTTAAGCAAAAATAGAAAGAGCAAATGTACCTAAGCGCAGTTTTAAGCAAAAATAGAAAGAGCAAATATAAATAATAAAAGTCTAACAGCCTAATTGTTCCCCTTTCTATTAATCAGATCCAAATTGTGCTTAAGTCTGTCTCTGCTTCCTTCTCAAACCGATCAACCTCAAATAAACTTTTTTTTTCTTTTTTTAATTTAGAATAAATTCTAAGACTAAAGTCTTAAAGCACTTAAAGCACTAGCATCTAAGGCTTTCGGCTCTTGCATGAGAGCATCTATTTATTTGTTGTGCGTGCATTCTTAATGTAACATGTACACGACATAATGTCAAGCATATATTAATGTTAAAAATTCTTTAACAAAAACTATAAAAATAGAAAAAGATAGAAGATGAAGAATGTGAAGTTTTCCGCCATTTTTAAAGGCATTAAAGCGCATGATGATCAAGTCTTTATAAAGCCATACTTACAGACGGTAATAACACTCATAGACAAAGAATGCCTTGTCGTAGAGAAACCGGTAAAAACTTATTTATATATAAATAATCTAACCGTCAATCCAAAAAAAACAGGTAGGGTAGTCTTTTGTATTGAATTTATTGTATTTCTGCTAACGGTTAGTTTTATAGACCCAGTACATATAATCGTACCAATTTAGTGTACGTCGAAGTAAAAATGTATAAGTATTGAAAAATCCCTAGCAAGTATTACAGCAATAAGCACCAAACGATTTGGCAAACTACTTCAATTAAAGGTAGCTTTAAACGCAGGCAAATGCAAACAATTGCCAACTTTTATTAGCGTGATTTTCGCCAAATTGTGCATTTCTTCTTGTTGATTTGCTAAGTTGAAATAAAAAGAATGTAAATTTAGTTACGATAACGAAGTTTTTTTAACGGCTTAACAATGTATTATAAAAAAATTCCGATCATCACCTTGACGCATTCGCTTTAAAATTACGAACTAATTTGATTATTAAATATGTAAACAACTTTTACAATTTTGTATAAGGCATTTTACACTTCTTCACCTTCTTCTTAGTAGTACAATTTGTCTGCTGACGCCTTCACATGATGCCCATACAAACTGGTAGTCGAAACATTTTTCTGCGTTTAATAGTGCTTCGAATTGATGCAGTCCTTCAAAACTGCAAAATAGTGGGTTTTCGCAGCCAAAATAACGACTCCGTTCAGTTTTAATTTATCTTTTAAGCAACGTAACAGTTTTTCTTGATTTCTGGGATTGGAAATAGTTTCTCTGGTTAAAATAACATCATAAATATAGGAGCCTTTGCAAAACTCTGTCCATTTACTCCAATCACCTGAATAAAAATTCACATTGTCGAAGACTTGCTCTAATAGCCTTTGCTCGGTGATGTTGATCAATAGATTTGATAAGCACGCCATTAAAGCCGATGGGGTCAGGGATACAAAAAACTACTCGTCAATGCGAAACAAAAGTACCGCTTACAGAGCTGTGCTTAATAAGCTGATCAATTACAATTACAATTTGGAAGGTATTCTTGCATGTTGTATGGTTGCAAAGTTCAGGTTATTTTGATTTTAAACTTCTGAATACTTTTAGATCCCGCTCAGTAAAGACGCGCTATTTGAAGGTTTCAAATGTAAAGCCGCTATACAACTCTAAAACTAGTTCTATTTATGGAATGTTACTAGTTGTTGCTTAAAACATCCAAAAAAACAAAATCTACGAACCAAAGATGAAAAGGGTTTATGGAGCAAGATAAATAAAGACAAACCAGAAGAGATTGGCTTTGTATTTGCATAAACCTTTTCAGTCTCATGATTTAAATAGTCCACACACAAACGAAATATAGATCTAAAAACTTCTTGTTGATAATGCGATAAAAATTTTTGTGGAACTTTATTCTTAAACTTGAATTATATTTGAAGGAAGAAATATAGCAAAACCAAAACACAAATATAGTGTAAAAATAGAATTTATTTATTATTACTATGTACAACAATATTTTTTTTTCTTCAATATATTTTTCACTCGCTCATTTAATTTTATATATTTACAATAACTGAATACAATAATTAAATATTCGTTTGTGTTACGATTTATTTAATGTAATGAATTAAATTCTTTCATTGATGGGGAAAAGAAATAATATTCAAATACTATGCATGTTTTGCTTTTGGGAGGAGAAATTGACTGATTAATCTTTTCGATGTAGCTACATAATTAGACTGGAAACTACCTTCAAGCTTTTAGGAAAAATTGTTTCACTGCAAGTATTTTAATTGAAAATTAAGGATTAGAAAGTTCTTGAAAATTCGTAGAGAATTCGAAGAGAACGCATAAGCCTCGCCTGGGACGGCGTCGTTGGTCCGCTAGTGTTAATATCGTTAACTCTAGTCAGTTCGTCTGAAATTTTTATTGTCTCCTGAACGTCCGTCGCTTCGTCGAATCCCAAAAAACCTTCCTCCTCTTCAGTGCCAGTCTGTAAAACAACATCCTCGTGGTCAGTCCGTAAAAAAACATCCTTGTAATGATTGCAATGTGAAAAGTTTTTGGTATCACGAAGGTGCTGAGAGTGTAAAATGTAATAGAAACGAAAAACGAAATCAGGAACTGGAAGGTTAAATTATCTCCGTTTCGAGGACGGTTGATGCGCACTTTTTCCTCTATTATTTTGATGATCATTTCGGCTATATCAACCTCACCATGCTTATGTATTTTCGTACTCATCTATATAGTGCGGTTTAACGAAATGCTTTCAAGGAGAAGTTATATAAAAAATAGAAGATCATAAATTTTTTTATAAGAAAATAAAGTTTTTGAAATGTTTAATTGCATTTCGAAATTTTTGGCCATTTTTGCGCACTTGGCTTTGGCGAGGCTCGATTTAAAGCAATCCAACTTAATTTCCAATAGAAACCAGCTGATAATGCAAATCTTAAAAAAGCATGCTAGTTGCTGTTCGTATAATGCACTGTCGTGAGAATTTCTATCATTTTAACATAAGTATAGCAAAAATTTCTCATTTAACAGAATCGAAGCGTTGCAATTTATCGAAAGCAACTCTGTGCTCTTTACATTCTCCGCACATGGTATTTTTTTTATAAACCTTGTAGAAGAAAATACCAACTAACGGCTTTTAGCGAAAATTAAAACCATTTTACATAAGCACAAAAAGCTTGGTGGAAACTTGAAATGGAGTGAAAAATTACGAAAAAAAATACAAAAATATTTTAAATAAAAAAGGGAAATACAAAATAAAATTTCGTATTGTATTAAAACTTATTATTGTGTTAAATAAATTTAAGATTTATACAGAAATTGTAACAAAGCGTATAAAAGATAAAATTAAAGAAATATAAAGAAATTGTAAGAACTTTTATAACATGTTAAATGCCGACGTTTAGTTTTTTTTGCTCCCGCGAGTTGGTCGGTAATATTTGGAGTTAAAATACTGAATTATCTCAAAACCCTGCGCTCATTGAAAATTGAGTAGTACTTGCCATAAGTCACTTTATCCTCATTTTGTGTCTCTACTTTCTCGCAGCTTTGAGGATAAGTTTTGATTGCTTTCATTAATACCTTATGAGGTGTTTGAAGTTTGTTTCTATGCCAAAATAAGTAAATTTTGATGCGCTACAATATTAGGTATACGTGATCAATTTTTTCCATATTTGTGCGCGAATGCTACAGCATCGCCCATAGAACATGCGTCAAATTATCGTACATTTATGTGCTGTAGTTTATGAGCAATGAGCAAAAAACCAAATTTTCGTTACCTTTGAAAAACGGAGGATGGATTTGGCTCATTTTTAATACCAATCTGCGTGCGAGAATTTCCAATGTTTCTGCCAAATTTGAAGTCGATAGCTGCATTTTTGCAGCCAGGAGAATGTTTACAACAGACACAGACGGATAGACCGACATGCTTAAATCGATTTAGAATTTGATGCTGATCAAGAATATGTATACTTTATAGGGACTCTAATGCTTTCATCTAGCCTTTGCATACGTTTTGGTAAAATGAATATATCGAATATATCATCCTTCGATGATGCGTACAATAAAGAATTTTCAGATATTTATAATGTTCAAGCTGATGTTCCTCAACATAGTGTTTTAGGACCAATCTTGTACACAATTTTTAGATCTGACATACCTGCCGCAAGTAATATTTTAAAGGCAACCTACGCAGATGACATTGCAATACTAGCCACAAACACAGATCCCAACGACGCCTCAATTCAGCTGCAACGGGAACTCATAAAATGGAACACTGGTTAGAAAAATAGAAAATTAAAGTTAATACGGAGAAATCTGCACACATACCATTTATAGCAGTGGTTTCCAACCTTTTTGTATCGGCGCCCTCCTTTTTAAAAAAAAAATTAATGCGCCCTCCTTTAAAAAACAAAAAAAAAACCAAAACAATCAGATGCTTCTGTTTACTGAAGTTTGGCGCGAGTAAGCACGAGAATAACCGGGATGCTGCAAGTGCTTATCTTTTGATTCCACGCCCCACCGGTACTCGCCTCCAAACGCGAAAGCGAGATATTTCGATTCGAAGAAGAGTATGAATTGGATGGTTTAGCATTTGTACACCAAAAATCCGCGGTGAGGATTGTGGATTACGTATACTGCTGATTCATTTTTTTTTTCACATATTTGACTTTTTTGGTTTGTATTTGAAAATGATATTTTGGAAACAGCTACATGCCCCCCTTGCAACAGTATCGCGCCCCCCTAGGGGTGCGCGCCCCACAGGTTGGAAACCACTGATTTAGAGGAAACTGTCGAAATGTATCCCTTAACAGTTACGCCATTGCAAAAAATGATAGCATTAAATACTTAGATGGAAAACTCATATAAAAGCTAAAAGACGACAGTTAAACTTAAGAAGCAAACGCCTCTATTGGTTCCAAACCCATGCTCAAAACAATGCTAAAACCAATTTGGACCTGCGAAATAAAACTATGGGTAACAGTCAGTAATTCCATAATTGAAATCTTACAAAGATGTCAAGCCACAACATTGTGGTCAATTTGGTACATTTAACAGAAAACTGTGAACATGTGATTAATTTCTTATTATTTTTGTTCATGTTCATTCAAAGTGCCATTTGTTGAAAGCAGCTTAATCGGCAACGCAGTTTATACCCAGCAAAGCTATACTTACCTACTTATCCATCATTTTGCCATTCCTTTTTTCAAAAGCAAATAAGAGGAAACGATAATGGTACATAACGCAAAAAAAAACTTTTTTGTTGTCAAAATGAACGACAGTTAATGAAAGACACGTAATCGGCTCGCTCTCTTAACCTCTTTCATAGTGCTTGTTTACATCGGATGCGTTGACCTAGCATATGATAGTTTTGTTGCTTGAACGTTGCTATAATATTTAATATTCTTGGTTCGCATTAAAAGGAATGTTGCGCAATTGCTATATCAAACATATACATGTTCTTTAAAATTTTCTATTTGTTCTAATTGTAATTTCTAGTATACTTACTTTATAATTACTGCATAATGCATAAATCTACGGCACATTGGCATATGTTTAAAGGAATGAACAAAATATGTACTCCATTAACATTTTGTTTCAACTTTTACAATTTTCAGCAAATTATCTTTATTCTATGTTAATTTTTATACAGTAATAAAAAGAACAAATTAAACTTAGTATTCATTTAGTTATGCTTATAAATACAGCGTAATGATTTTTTAGACAGCTATTTAAAAAAAAAATTCCTGCAAGAAAGTTTATGAGCATGAAGATTACAGTAAATATTCATTTTTGGGATGATTATAATTACAATAATTAAGCGTTATTCTCATACAAAATAAAACAAATGTGTATATATTATATTAACGTTATGAAAGACATATAAACTTATGAAGATGTATTCTAAAAGAACAAAACTTGCTTTAAGAAAATATATCCAACGTAAATTGTAAGAAAAAGATTAAAGATAAACAGTTGCTAAAAACTTTATAACACAAATTGCCAATCTTGATAATTTTAATTTTATTTTGCAAGATAACTTCAAGGCCTTCAACAAAACGTGGCTTGATTACTTTTTTAAGCGTGATTGCTTTTTTAAAGTGGCATTTGCTACTTTCAGCGCATTCGAATTTGCCTCTCATGCTTAAAAACCCAATCAAGACTCACTGTGTACAGATCCTAAACAGTTCGTTTCGTTATACCAATAAAATTATTAAGAAACATATTCTTACAAGTTTTGCTGGGAAAGTAGTGCTAAAATAAATTTTACTCTTACTATAAGAGGTTTCTTTTGTTCTTTTTAAATGTAATTAATTTAAAGCATCCATAATCTATAAGAAACAGATTGGCGGGTAAGAAGTATACACTATGAAGCCATTAATCAATTTTAACAGCACTATAAATTTTACGTATAAAGCTATAAGCAGCAAAGAAACCAATTGTCCCTGTTAAAAGCCAAAACGTTAACACCATAAGACCTGTAAAAAATGGGCAAATTAATCAAAAAAGGTTTTCAATTAATAGAGAGAAAATTAGAAATTCCTTACAAGTATTTGAATACTTTATATCTTAATAATCAATCAATTGCTTAAACAAAGAGACAAAATGGACAACGTGTGATATTTTTTTTCACTGGATACTGTAAAATGAGACAGTATGTGTATAGCACAATTATTATACATTATTGAATATTGCCACGAAAGACTTATTTATCTAATTTTAACCCGTTCGTGGACGTGAATTCATTTTCATTGCAAAACAAACGGACTTAAATGCTATAACTAGCTGTTATCATTTAAACTAAACATAAACTTAATTTAATAACAATAACAATTGAATCGTCGTGAATGTTATAGCATCCATTGTATGTATAATATGCGTAATCGCATTACGTATTTCACAACTAATTTAAGAAAAAAATTGTTTATCTACAGTCCAATGAAATTAGATTTCTCAATGTCCAATTCCACGATTTTTCCTAAGACTTCTCAATTACCATAATACAAATATATATATAATATATTTAAAATATTTATATATTTAAACACTACATTCTTTTCATAAATAAACCAATAAGTATATCTACGTACATACCCGTATATCCCAGATACAAAAGCGTAGGAATAAACTCCGTAATTTCTAACTTTGTAAAAAAATAAAATACACTGTAAAATAAAACATAAACGGCGGATCCTCCGGATACAATAAAACTGCGCCACCACCAACGATAGTCCTATAATTTAAAAATGCAAATTTTTTAGAATCCATCGAAATATATTTAATTTAACGAAACTCACTTCACCGCACAGTTGAAAGTAAGTCATAACAATGGAAATTTGAGCGCAGCTAACTACTAAAATACAAAACACGAGGAATAGGAAACCAAACAAATAGTAAAATTGATTTTGCCAAATAGCGGTAAATACAAAAAATAGTTCAATAAATACGGCGCCGAATGGTAGTATCCCGGCCATTAGAGTACTGAAATACAGAGTCCAGAGGTGAAGGTAATCAGTGTGTATTGAAATTCAAATTGTAAAGTCATTTAATACCTTAACGTAATATTCATGTACCAATGTTGGGTGGGCACTTGTCGGGGTATCATATTAGTTCGTACCGGATGCTGATAAGGTTGTTTGCGATAACCAAAATAGTATCCCAAGTAGACTAAAGGTACTGAGATTCCGAACCATAGCAGGAGTAAGGAAATCATAGTTGCAAATGGAACCGCTCCACTAGATTGTTTATCCCATATAAAAAAATTCAAAAAGAAGCCGGTCCTGAAAAGCGAAAGTTTGAAATTTAAATTAGCGTTTCACCGAATCGGAAAATTTCGCCGACCAATACCCAAAGACTATGCCTGGATATAGAGTAGCAGTTAAGAAGGCAGATTTCTTCCATTCACGTCCTTTCATTGTCTTATAGAGCCGAGCGGCAAAATATCCAGCTATAGTGCCCATGAAGACATACATAAAAATACCAGACGTCATAAGAGCGCCTCGTGAGGAAGGTGAAAGCATCCCCAACATCGCAAAGACTGAAATAATTTTCTTATAATGAATAGCAAAATTTGCGCGTAGAATTTCTACATACATATGGTAATTAATGCCATAAAAAATATTTGTATGCCGCTGCCTATGACAGCTGAAAATAAACGAGTGTTTCTAGGAGGACGAAATACGTCACCATGAACCAATTTCCATCCAGTTTCTTCTAATGTATCCTCAATATTATCGTCGGTATTATAACGGGCAATGTCACGCCGTAAAGTACGTATCATAATCATAGTAAGAATGCCTTTTAGAAATAAATAGTAGAGTTTATCGTACACGATTCTTAATGTGTTATATTCCCAAGGCATTTCTACAACCACCTTACCGGATAAAAAGAAGACGACAACCAACGAATTGATAATGCTGAACCAATGAATTTGTACATCTTTCATGCCTAAATAAATGTCCCACCGCGACGCCCAACTAACTTTAGATTCTTTCCATTCTACCGAATAAGTGAAATACAGCTGCGTATTAGAATTGGGATTAACTAATTGGGGACGTGCGTTGTCTGGAAAATTGCAATTATCACTTTCGAATTTAATATCTTTATAATTAACGGAAGCTGTTTCAACTTCGAAGCCAACCACGCGATATTTATCTCTGTAAAAGTACCATATTTCAGAATAGTAAGGAATACAAATCTTTTATCACTTACTTTGTGTGCATATGATAAGACAATATAAATTTTAAGTGATTATTTATATACACGTTATCCCCATCGACTTGTCCCAAACGATAGCCATGCTCGTAAGTCACTTCAGAGGGATTATTTAAATTCACAATTCTAGTAGCTACCGGAAGATTGTCCACCAACCTGTCACAGAGTGTAGAATAAGACAACATCGACAATTTATTTACTCCGGTAAAACAGAAAACTTACAGATGAACGAAGTATTCATGACGTATACGACTAGTTACCATAGCAGACTGCGGCTGCACCCAGTTTAATGGTGTATTGTCCTTTTTATTACATAACAATTTACAATTTATATTAACAGCCATTTGCACTTCATAAGGAGTATTGACAATTCGATCGCCACGTAATACTTCCCCTAGGTTCTCCGACTTGAAGACCAGTGTGCCATTCTTAGGTAAGCAGAATTGCAAAGAATAGTAGGCATAGGGCAATTGTGTACGACTGCTAGTCATTTTAACTGCTTTAACGTCAATCTTTTGACCCTTAATAAACTCCACTGGCGCCACTCCCGGCACATAAAAGCAATGCGACCCGCACGCTTATGTATGTACAGAACCCAAAAATTAATCTTTCAAAAACTTTACATGTAATTTTTTGAAACTTACCCAATCCTATCACAATACCGATCGTAAGGCCGTAAAGCTGCAATAAAAACATTCAATTTTTTGAAAATTCTAACCATTTTATTTTTAATAACGAAATCATGTTTTTATAAGGAACCAATTTAATGTCCATTTAAGATCTTCGTTGATTAAGATTCATATTCTTTAATAAAACACGAACTACTTACCTGCATTATCCAAATATTTATAAAAGATTTATTTAATATTTTTCAAAATTTATTTTTTATCTAAACAGTAAATAAAAAAAAAAAATCTTTATTTTCGCTGCTGCAATTTTATGATATTCATGATTGTAAAAAATAGTAACAGGTGTTAACCGCATTATGTATGTTTCGCATCAAAAGTGATTGTGTTATGCGCCACGCATAACGCAAAATCGTTTCAACGCAGCTTGTTTGCGTTGCTGAAGAACAACCATATTGTTAGCCTTTGTTTCGCATAAACGTTAACGAAGAGGTTCAAAATTAGTATAGTGAAAAATTTCTTTAAATGTGCTTTTTTAAAGCAAAAGAAGATAGAAAGGGAAAGCGATTTTCTGGAAGCAAAAGACAATTTTAATCAATCCCGGTAAATTAACTCTATAGTTAATAATAAAATATGTAAAAGTAATTAGCAATCTTTAATATTACTTTCTTCAGATTCTACCTTCTTCTAAATACAACATCCCGAACATTCCGAAATGAACGGCGAGTGAAGAGGTAGATTCTGAAGACAGAACTCAACAACACTACGGAAGTAGGCCATCGGCAAACAACGCTAGCAGAAGTGTCTTTAATCTCCGCGATATTTTAAAAAGTTATTTTGACCAAAACGTTAGGCCCATGCAGGTTTAAATAAAAATACTTCTTTTTGATTAAAAAAGTTAAATGTAAAAAACATAACAAATTTTCATTTATAATGCAAAAAATTGTGTATGATATTCATTCGTATTAAAAAGTTTAACAAAGTCACTATAAGTCGCTAATTCCACATATACATCTACATCACTTTATGTTTGATATGTGTTCGGCATTTCCTTAATTGTCTTGTTTACATATTTGAGCAATTCCATTTTCAAACCCTGCCGTCGTCGGTGGTCTACTTTGTGAAGCGTTAATTCCATAAATTATTTTTAGCGACGTTCCATACTTCTACTAAAAAATATAGAAGTTCAATTATACCATTTGCAAATTTGTTATATTGTTATGCCTATTGTACCTACTGGATATGCCCACTTTCTTCCATATGGCTTCTCATAGTTTTTCTTTTACCATATTATTTCGAAAGCCTGGCAGGCGTTTGTTGCATAGTTTTTGGCTATTGTATGCGGCCCTGATTAACTGTTCTTGCACCTTTCTTCTTTTTTGCAAGCCATTTTTTGCGATCCGATTCAACTTAATTTTGTTTTATTTTAAATAATTTAATTTTTTCTTCTTTGTTGTTATAACAAAGTTTTTTCAGTAAATGCAAATAACTACCCCAAAGACACGATTTTGTCTTTTTTTCAGGAAAATACATCATTGTTTTGCTTTTCAAAAACAACGCAAGCACCAATTTTAAAAGTTTGTTAAGACTTGCTTTCACGCACGCCGCAATGTAAATTATATGCTCATCTACTTTATTTTGACAGTTCGTATGCCACGCACAACGCACAACGCAATCATTGTGTGCACCATTTAAGGCTATTATAAGCGAAAACGACGCAATAATCTTGCACACGATACAATTTCGAACATTTTCGTCTCCAAAGTAAGGAGAAAGAGAACAGAGTGTTTTTCACTTTAAACCATTCTTGGCGTATTAATTATCAATTTTTATAGTAACATATTTGAATTATCAAAAATCCATGGTGTATAGAAATAAGGTACATAGAAACCGAAATGTTATGTAAGACCCAACGCATAAAGAAAACGTGCGCGTGCGCCTTCCATTGAAATTAAACAATTTGAAATGAAAGTAATCTATATGCGTACACAGAAGTTTTTACCCGGTTCAGTATTGAAACCTTTTGCTGGGCATCAACAAACAAAAATAAATAAAAAATAGGGAAAGACATATACATTGATCTTATCGTCAATAGGCTTAAAGTGAAAATAAAACAAAAACAAACGATTCATTTCAAATCCGAAGTAATTTTTCGATTTTTTTTATTTTAAATCTTCTTTATAGGAAAAATAAAATTTCCATCAGGAAGAAGTATCATTACTTGCTGATTGGCGATTATTTTAAACTTTACGCTGAATTGTGATAAAAAACGCTGTAAAAGTGTGCAAAAATGACACACTAATAATACATTGATAGTTGATATTTAAACTTCAATATGAAATCATTTTAAACGGCAAAACGAAAATAAGTAACTGTTTATGCAACGTAGCTGAGAGAAAAAGTGCATTATATCCAAAAAAGAAAACAACACCCATATTCTCCTTTCAATCAATTGTAGAGTATGTGAAAATTGCCCAAGTCAATTTTTCTAAGACCGGAAGCTATTCTGATAGAGGATACAAGAGTAAGCATGACTAAATTGCTTCAAAATCTTAAACTTGGAACAGTATATAGACTTGATGAGGTTTCTGATGCATATTTCCAGGTGTTACAAACAGAATGACAGCATTGGTATGCCCGAATTCTTTTGCGGGAATATAAAAACTTGTTTTTAAGTCTTGCACGATCGCAATATAATTAATGGTACAGTATAAGTAAACAAAAACAAGCGCTTAATTTGCTGCATCTGCTGGGAGGAACGCAAACGCCTCCTTACGGCGATTAATAGAATTCATCGAAGGAATTTTTTCAGCTATAGCAAAGGGTTATTTTTTAGACCAACCGTCAGAGTGTACTAATATTGCAACCTTTAAACTTCGTCTAAACGGGAAACTACTTTGCTATAGTTTACGTCGATTTTTAATGAATATATTCATTTGGAGACACAAATTTTAATATTATGTTCAACTTGGACACGATACGTTTTTTACTTTTATTCCCAATTTGACGCCCAACGTATTGAAAGAATACATAAGCGGCCGCGTCGGAAATGATTTGCCAAATTTTATGACGAAGACTTTGTGAAAGCTGCCAATTAAGGATTTAAGGAATTTTGAATTGTAAGTTGTCCATTTGTTTTCTGAACGCCGCAAGCTTTTTTATTCCATTTTTAGATTAAAAAACAAGGCTTACGCCGCAGCAGATATCATCGAAGACGATTGCTTCCTCGTCCTAAGGTAATTATAATGTTATGTATATTATATAGGTATATTTACAAATTGCTTATTAGCCCTATTTTAGATTAGAATAATAATTAAGTCCATCTATCCAGTCACCGCCTCAGCATCATGAAACTGATTCGATCTCCTCCAATGGTAAGTTTGTGTTTACCCCTATTTGTGTTTAACTCTATTTTATACTTCATTTTAAATAAAAAGACAAGTGTAAGCTTTTGACTGCCGTCCCCAATTAAATGCCGCCCATTACCGCCTCACTGCGCAAGATTGTCTGAGCATCACACAAGCATACGCATGCGATGCTTCTATTGGCCAATGGTAAGTTTGTGATCATCTTTATATACAAAATTCAGTAACCACAGTCTTTTTCTTTTGCAGATATAAGCACACCAGCAGTGAATTTAAGTTCAGTCTACAATGGCATAGGTCTAAAGGGGAGCCAGCCATTCAAAACCATTACAAACGCGCTTATCACGGTTTCTCAAGTATGGTGTGGAAAACCGTGCTTATATGCTTAATGTCTCTTTCTCTGCTATTATTTGTCACGTAATGAAATAATGAATTATTCGGATCGCACGTTTGAATTTATCAAATTATTCACTTGATTTTCACGCCGAGACTATGCGTTAATACGGGAGGCAAGTGAGGCGGCTTCAAAAGGGCTGGACTACTTAGTACAAGCGGGTATTGTATCACGGGCATTAGCTCACCTTCGCTGTACCGCAGATGGAAGGAGGTATATCTAGAATTTTACAATAGCAAATGCTCTATAAAATGTTAAGTATGGATATCTCCAGCTATGTGCAATATTATTGCAATGCATTATATATTAATTAATAAAGATAAAGCAGAAGATTTACGGCCTTTTATTTGTTCAAATTTTACAAATAGAAAATTTCTTCAGTCGTAAGAGGTTATATGAAATTAGTTATTGGAAAGATGAGAATTAATAATGATTTAGGCTGTCCATTTCAAGCATCTAGTATCCTGGATCCGTCAGGACAGTATGCAACAGTAACGTGTCCCACAAGCTGTGCAAGAATATTTAGAAAAGTACCGCAGACGGCACAAAAATGTCGTTGCGGCGTTTTTGGAGACGAAACCAAAGCGCTGCTATAATTCGAAGGATCGGGATGTAATTGTTTTTCTTCTTCCAGTACCTGTTGAAAGTTTTTACGATATTTCGCGCGATAATATTCAGGTCCTTGGCGTTTTGATTTCTTCTCTTTTGTATTCTTCAAGCTATCTTGATTTTAGATAATTTTTCGGACACTAAAAAACCCGCATGAGGATCTTCATGGAAATTATCTTCCTCTAAGGCTTCTAGGGCCTTCCGAGCGCGTCGTTGACGGGCAGCTTCATCGAGTACACGTTTTTTTTTTTTTTTTTTTGGGTTGTTGAGTAAAGTTGGACTAAGCCAATAAATTTGTGGCTTATATGTCCGAAGTGCAATACTTTACTGAGTACACGTTTTTTCAGCATCTTTTATTCGATAGGACTCCCGTCCGCCAGCCATTGTTTAGTTTACAAAGCAGGAATGTAGTTAGTAATGCAGTGTCACTGAAAAAATTTTGCGGGAATATTGTCGCTTTATCTTTCTTTTAAAAAAAACTTTTTAGATACCGAAAGGAGAATAACGTTTATCGACTTTGTGTTTATCTATTTATTAACACATGTTTTTTTCAATATTTTCTCAGATGTAATCAAATTTATATTCGCTCTTCGTACTTACTCTTAAATGAAATTTATATTCACTCTTTGAACTTATGCTTACATGTTTCCAAATATGCTTAAATGTTTCCAAATATGCTTAAATGTTACCACATTTATATTCGCTCTTCGTACTTACACTTAAACGCATCCGAATTTATATATAAAAGTCCATGATTTCACGTGAAGTGTGGTAAATATTCAGAGCGCAAGGTTTTTGTATTACATTTTCGCTATTAAGAAAATTGTGTTGATCCGAAATATTCTTACTTTCGTCAATCAAAACACAATTTTATCATTTATTTCTGTGGCGTGGGCAATGAATGCACTTCGAATTGTCGTTAAGCTAAAAAATGTATTAATTGTAAGAGTGAATATTCATCTAATTCGAAAACTTGTCCTTAAAAAATTTGCAAAATCCAAAATATTTTTGCATATTGATTTAAGAGGGACGAGAATCAAAGACTTTCTCTAAAAGTTATATAATTCGGTTATTTTTTTAAGTCCAACGACAGACCTGTGACGTCTGCGATAATCTATACAGAGCTTTATCGTTACTTTCAGCAGCAAATGAAGAGGAAGGCAATATTAATACGACAAATACAAGAAGTGCTATGAACGCGATATGGATTCAACCATTTCCTACAACGATTGTTTTCTTTTCCTTTTTTTACGTTGCTTAGGTCGCTACCGATCCGAAACTAGCTTATCAGAAAGCAAAAGAGCTATGGAATTACTTAAGTGCGGATGAACCTGAAGATCAAGCCAAACCGGCTACTTTGGAAAACTAGTTGTATTATTGACCCGAGAATCGGCTCGTCTTGTTGTCCATATGGTTAATTTTGGTGTTAATATGGCTGCCCATTTACCCAAATAATGAGCTAAACTTTTCACAAAAGTATTTCGTTTTTTCAAATTTTTCATTTTCTTTTGTTTTTCAAAATTTTTTAGAACCGTGTCACACACTACCCTGGAAGTGATCCATCAATTTGCCTATATTAATAGTCGTCTTATAACTATGACCAAATTGGATAAAGTCAAACATATGTCGAAAGAAGAAGCGGAAACGTTACTCAAACGTATGATTAACTGCTATTCAGATCTTCAAGGCTTAAGTAACACTTACTTGGTAAGTTTAAGAATAGATAAATCAACACACACATATATATTATAAAATTTCTTATAATAATTTCTTTTTTTTTTTTTATAAAAAATTTCTAGGAACGTGTAGCTTCTTTCCTCTCAGGACGTATTGAAGCGGAAAAAGTTAGTGGCAGTCGTTCGACCATAAACTCGTCGAGTACATATTCTTCACCTAGACGACGTTTAGATGTTCAAGAGACTAATTCACCGTCTGCCCATAATAATATAAACGGCGTTTATTAAGATTTCGCGTCTTCCATATCAGTCGCACTTTTTTCTCCAATTATCGATCGTTGTTTTTGCTTTCATTTTCTCACTAATTACTTACACTCTAGGAACAGGAATACTAATTACTTTGTTCTTTTTTAGTTTCTTTTAAGTTGTTTATTTTGCTGAATGCGTTCATATTGATCATAAGATACTTTAAGTTTCTCTGAATTAAAAAAAACAATTAATAAACAAATAATTATAATCGAGATAATGTGTCGCATTTTTCTTGTGATATTTAACATTCTTTTTTTTATTATTATTATATTATTTTTTTTTTTTAATCCAATCATATTGCACGAGTGTCTTGTCTGCCTTATCAGATCAAATCTTGAATTCATACAGTAACAGTGGAGTGGAGCATCGAATATGAATATGAATAAAAGTACTCGATTATATCATATAAAATTTTCTAGAGGAAATTACACAATTTCTTTTGAAAAACTTTCACAAGTAGCTTTTTATTAAAACACAGTTTAATCTTTCTTTAAAATTATTATTACTAAAAATAAAAGTCATTGTCTGTATGAGATTTTGGTAGAGGTACGGGATTGTTAGAATAAAAAAATATTCGAAGAGCAAGAAATGCTTGTAAGCGATCGATTTTGATTTGGGCAAACGCTGTACATCCAGATGTACCTACAGTGTCTGCATTAAATATAGCAATTTTGTAATGTGATAAGAAAGAATTCTCCCACTCTACGACGTAACAAACTCAGATTCTTGCATTTCACACGAAATCCTAGAATCCCTAGGTTAGTCTTTGGAAGGTCTTTTGTGGAGAGGTTAGCTCGCTGTTGAAACTTCTCTCATTCTAATAATGGCTGGTAGGTCAGAATTTAAGCTAAGACCGGTTGGGACTAATGCTGTTCGCGCGATGCTTGCTTGGGAGTCAATTTCTGTGGTGGAATTGGTAGTATGTTCATGTTCACCTCATGTAATATAAATTGTAAATTTTTTTTTTTGTAAAATTATAACTTAAATATTAAAATTATAACTTAAGTACTTTGAAATAATATTCAGGTTTGTTGTACTATGTGAAATTCCAAATTAAACTTCAGGAATCAGCCAGAAGGAATATCTACTCCAAAAACGATGAATAATTTCAATGTAATACAAACGGAGACTACGACATCCGAACAGTTTGTTGACAACACAATTGAAACAAGTACACCATGCAAGAGGAGGAAATACTTGGGCTCAAGACGTGCTTTTTTTCCTAGTTGGAAGAAATAGTAATGACAAGATGAATGAAGAAGCCTGGAGTACAGCCTGGATATAGCGAGTATAATGGAGGTACAGTTGTCAAGCATGTTGTAGAACTTTTTAACAATGCTTTTTTTTCTTCTTTCAGATACATTTACATCTAAATATGTTTCAGAAGTATAACATCGCTTATCGAAAAGGAGAACGTGCAACCATTCTTCTTTTTTCTTATTTCGAAGCAACGACAAGAGAGATAATTTATTTTACTTGTATCTAATTAGTTATAATTAGTTTTACTTCGTATTTTGGTTTTCGTTTGATTTATTAATAAACTTTAATAGCATTTTTACCTTATGGAATTATTTTGTTTACTTGCTTAAATTTTTGATTAACCGCAACAACATAAAAAGTTTCAAAAGAAAAAACAATAATAGAAAAAATAAATAAATCTATATAACCATATAATATATAACCAATATAACCAATAACCAATATAATATAATATAACAATCAAACAATTTTTTAAGTTTTTTTCACTTTCAATTTGAACTTCGAAAATTGATTCAGATTCTTTTTCTGTTCGCTATATGCAATAAACTAAATTAAAATAAAACATTTTTCTTTATTCTCCTTTATGTTTCAATTTATTTGAAATATAATTTTCACTAAATGATACCTCCCAACAAAATTGTCTCCTACAAAAATAAAATATAATAAATAATAATAAATAATATAAAATAATAAATAAAAAACTTAGGTTTATAAAATAATAAAAAAAACTTAAGTAAACTAAAAAAAACTTTGCGTGAATTGAATTTGGTTTACTTGCTTGGTTTTTGCCTAAAAACTATAAAAATTTAAAAAAAAAAAAAAAAAAAAA
>KK502675.1:70670-86064 GCA_000688735.1 Glossina austeni
AAAGTTTTTAATTAAAAAAACCACTTTAACAAACGTGTTGCACGCGTACCATAAAATCGATTTCATAGCACCTACGTGCCTTTTTATCGCTACTGGATTATGGGTCTAAATCGACACATACAGGCCTAATCCATTTCTCTCACAAACAAAAAAAAAAAAAAAACATATTTTCTATACAAACACTTTTTCTGCATACACATCTTCACTCGTCATATTTAAATATATAGAATCCAAATTTATTTAACCAATATCAGATAAGGACAAGACAAGACAAGAATATGGGAACCATTATAAGCGATATTGAGCCATCGACTTCTTGTCTGTACCGGTATTTGTTTTGGATGTGATACGCTTATTTGAAGACCATCCCAAGTATGTGCATGGCCTAAACAAATGTCACATGTTGGCTTTGCTGGAAAAAGAGTAAGTTTTTCGAAAATTGTTTCAACTGATGCGCAACATTTTCGATAAATTTTATTTTCGCTTTAGAATTTCAAGTGAAGATGGCTCTTAAGGAATTAACTGCTTCCGGGTTTGTGCGTTATGTTTGTCAAGGTTATCGTACCTTGGGTCCATTCGCTAGATTAGCTTTGGCCCGCACACCCCGCCAATTCAACGCTGCTTGGGATCGTCTAACAGAAATGCGAAAAATTAGTTGTAGTAGTTTAACTTCGTCTAGCAGTTCGCGATCTAACACTTGCCTACAAAATATTTAATGGTGCATAAATAATTATATAATTTAAAAAAAAGTCCTTATACGTGTATACGCCTTTTGATGTCAAGTGTCTATTAAATACAATTGGCTGCGACTATTCTTATATTACATACATTACATACATCAGATAGTGGTCGTTGAATTAACAATTCAATGATGAATACTGTTCACGCAAACTTCTTCACTGTATAAATGACTAAATGTATGTATACATATACGTTTAATAAATTGTAAATAACTATAATATGATAAGAATTAATTTTATAAAAAAAAGTATTGTAAGAGTACGATCTAAATGTGTTACTTACTAGAAAATAATTTACTGACTGGATATATTACAGATTGTGGATAGCAGATAGTTTCGGCTTTTGGTGAAAATTATGATGATTTCTATAGAACTGTAGTAAATTTTTTTACTGTGTTGGATGAGTGCCTTACGTTCAGGTCGGGTTGATGGTCATATCTAAAGAAATACATAAAGTTGGTAACACTGTTTATTCAGAAAAACATTCTCTTCACATATTCTATATCTCTTTACGGCAAGAGGGTTAAAAATTGTGCTCTTCGTTCTTATTTATATTTGCTCTTCCTGATTTTGCTTAAAAGTGCCGAATTTTGCTTAAAAGTGCCAAATTTTGCTTAAACTTATATTTTTATATTTTTTTTGTAGTTGTTCGGTTAATCAAAAATTTAACAAAATAATTCCATAATACAAAATTTTTTATTTAAGTAAGTGCACAATTTGAACAAAAAATACTATTGTAGTAAAACTCTGATTAATTTCGCATATATATACTGGTTTTTTTTTAAACAAAATCAAACTTAATTTTTAACCATGTTCTCCTTTTCGATAAGCGATGTCATACTTCATTCAATTTCATTAACAGCAACTGAAACATGTATGATGTAAATGTAAAGCACCTGAAACGAAAAAAAAGCATTCGTGAGGAGTTCTACAACATGCATGGAAAAACAGTACCTGGATTATACTCGCTATATCCAGCCTTTTTCATTCATCATGTCATCGTTATTTCTTCGGATTAGGACGAGGACGTCTTAAGCCCAAGTATTTCCTCCTCTTGCATGGTGTGCTTGTTTCAATTGCGTTGTCAACAAACTGCTCTAATTCGGGTGTCGTAGTCTCGGTTTGTATTAAATTTAAATTATTGCCCATCGTTTTTGGAGTAGATAATCCTTCTAGCTGATTTCTGACGTTTAATTTTGGATTTAATGACAACAAGTGATTTTGATGAATAATCAATGAAACATTCGCCTTTTTCTCATCTGCTGGCAATTTGCTACAGCTGGGGTAATCTCCATTAGATAACACTGAAGCTAAAAAATAGAAATATGATATAGAAAAAATAGAAATATAATATAGAAATTTCTAGATAATAGACTTCTTCTTCTTCTTTTTTGCTTGTTGAAGATGTCTTCAAAGTTTTTTGTTGAGACAACATGTTTTGTTTTTTGGAAATAATTTTATTTTTTAAACAAAGCAGGTTATTCTCAATATCACCGTCTGTTTCACTTCGATGAAATTCGTTTAAGAGGCCTTCCACAAGTTTTTTCCCTTTCTCAGATATGGGCACGTTCTTGCCATTAACCGTTTGGAAACCTGTGTTTGTCTACTTGTGCGCTACTCTTTGCCATTTTTTTCAATTTGCATTCCATCCGATCTTTTACATCTTTCAATTCAGTTTCGCAGACTTTTTTCTTGTAAGCAGTCTTGAAATTCTCTTTTTCTGGTAGCCGCTTGAAAGCCTGTTTAGTTGACTATTTGCGCACTGCTGTTTGCGGTTTTTCTACACTTGGATTCCATACTTTTATTCAATATCCGAGCTTTTATATCTTTTAGTTCACTTTCATAGTCCGTTTCCTGCAAATTGCCTTGAAATCCTCTCAGAATACTTTGGACGGATTTCTGCCCTTCTTCCGATATGGAGATCTTTTTACCGTTCGCTGTTTGAAAACCTGCAGAAACAAGCGAACTTATCGGATTATTGACCTTGCCCACCTCATCTTGATGCATTTTATTTGTCACTTCTTCCAATTAGTTTTCGCCTTTCCCAACCTAGCTTTTTGAAGTCCTAATACATTACTTTCGCTCAGCACCAAGTTCTTATTGTTTCTCTGGTTACCTTTAAAGCCAACCAAAAAAATAAGCATAAAAAAAATATTAAATTCGTCAGAAATATGAGCAATATCAAAGCCAAGCCATAGCTTGGGTTATCTCCTTATTTGCTGGGAAGTTGTGTCTTCCCTTAGATGTACTGGGAAAGTTATTTTAATCTAAGATTTCTTGTGTGCTTATGGAGAGAAATAAATCATTATCATCTCCATCCCAGCTATTGTTTTCACTTATCCCAGTTTTACACTGATTAGATGACACTAAAGCTAAAAAATAGAAATATAATATAGAATTTTCTAGATTATAGAAACAACTTACCTTCATTTACGTTGTGCGTGTCTTCTTTCTCGATATCGGTTTTGTCATCAATAGCGGTGTTGAATTTTTGTTCCAATATTGATTTCATATTTTCTTTACATTTACGGCTATAGAAAGGTTTCGGTTTCTCCCGTAATATAAATAAAGGGCTCCCTTCCAAATTTCTCTCAGGCGATGATTTAGGACTGTTAAAAGGCGGTGTAGAAAAGTCCTCTCCACTATTGTTTTATTTTTATTGTCACCACGAGCTCTTTCTGGTGCGTCTATATTGTTTACTTCTTTCATCATAACTTCCACTTTATTGCAACATTCGATTAACTGTGTATCAGTGATATGAAGTTCACTTCCATTTGTCGATAACTCAGCAGACATGACGTAAATATTTGCGAGGATGTCAAATTGTCAAAGTTGACTCTTGACGTTTGCACATAAGACCGGGAGTCCGCTAAGGACATTATTTCTTCTTCGTATCAAATTTGGGAACTAGATTCTATTCGTTTCCACCCTTACAAAAATGATCGACAAAGTGTTACACTCACGTTTAGAATGGTATCTCGAACCTAAGTGTAAATTTAGCAATTTTCAATTTGATTTTAGACGTTGCAGATCTACCCAAGACGAGAATTTCACTTTGTGGTCAGAAAACAACTTAGCGTTTGCTAAGAACAACATTCTGATTACCTGCTTTCTGGACACAACTTCAGCGTTTGATTCTGTCAATATTAACATCTTAAATTCTATTCGTCTCTCTTTGAAATTTTCAGTTTCCTTCCTGAGAACATCTCAATTTTTAGTTCCAACTCTGACCCAGATCTGTGTAGGCGTACTTTGCATTCTACCACTATTTACCCTCGTCTTTCGTAACCCCAACTCACACTTTCAGTCAATAAGACCAAATGCTTGGTGTTTTCAAAAAAAGGAGCGACCGTATGGTTACGCCGCTTTTCCAAACAATGCTTAAAACTCATTATCGTACTGAAATCCATTTGTGGTTCTTAAACTGTATCTTGGCTTTATCCGTTGGAACACGCTTGTTCGCTCTTATTGGACATTTCAAATAAGGACCTTCTGAAACTATGCAGTATCCAATGGAAATGCCTGCGTCTGGCTATTGGTGGCACGAAATCTATATACACTCTAAGCTTGGAATAGATGACATATGTTATGTCATGTTTCGTTTACTCGCTAATTTTTCATTTAATAAAATTCTGTCTTTTAAGAATCACCCTACCTTACTATAATAATTAAGATCTTACCAGCGAGAAAATCCGAAGTTACTCCAGCAGTACCCATCTTTACTGATGGATTTAAGATCGATGTTATAGGCAGCGACTTTTGGTTTCCAGATTAGAAGCTTACTTCGCAAACCACCCAGGTAGTACTATATTTTCGGCTGAATGTTTTGACACCCTGGGAGGCTGATGTTTCCCGCGAGATGTAATGATTTATCAACTCAAAATTAACATAGTAAAGAGCCCTCTATATACATGTGGAGTCTTATAATCTCGTGATCATATCCTATTTGTCTTTCCGAATGTTACCATTTGTATTCGCCATTCCACACTTCGCAAATTGAGTATATGTTGTCTTCGTGACAACAGCGTTCTTGACATTTAAATAAATAACGTGGTGGACGTATAACACAAAAAATTAAAAAGACTTTAATCAAATTAACACTAATATAAATAATTAATAATATTATGTATCAAATCTAACTCCAACTTTACTAAAGCCCAAACAAAGAATTTTTCTTTTGAATTCGCTCTACCTCCCTTTGATTTCGCTATATCGCTGAACAACAGGGAGAAGAAGAAGAAATCTTCTTCACATTATATATTTGGTAATTTTGATTTATAAAATGTTATATTTCATAAAAAGATGAAGAGCAATGGATAAGGAGATTTATTTCATATTTCAAAACTTATTTAAAAAATGTTATTGTTTCATTACGTTATCTTTACGGGTAATTTTCAAAAATGTTGTTGTGGCTTACGTGCCACAAACATACTTTCAGAGTAAAATAAGTAACAATCGGCTATCGACAATGAGCGAAATTTAACTCGAACCAATATTTATTTACCCACAAGGGCTCAAAATACACTAACTGAATTCCTTTGAAACATCAGCGATTGCATATTATTTCTGGACATATTATTTGCATTAATAAATCTATTTGTACAAGGGATGAAAGTTATTTTTTCTTTATATTGTCGTGTGTAGAGCTTTCTATTTATATTTATTTAATGTTTTCTTGTCTGCTGGTAAATGCTTTTTCCTTCTCGGTTGTGATTTACGGTACGTGTACGCGTAAGATACGTTGGGTACGCGGCTGTATATATATAAATATGATACAAATGTAGGAATTTTCGAGCTTGGCACTTCCATAACCGAAAAAGAAATGCAAAATTTTGCTGAAAAATCGTAAAATTGCTCAACGCTAAAGATATAATAAGTTTATCCTAACTCAACATCTAAAAGAAAAAAAAATTATAAGTCGAAAAATGTAAAAAAAAATTATAGATTAGAAGTATTTTAAAAGATATAAAAAATTATTGAAGCTAGTGAAAAGGTGATTTAAGCCACGAGATTTCTTTGAATTCGGTGAGAAACAATAATCGTACAAAAGTGTTATCGAATACATTCGCACCTCTTGATATGGACAGCGCATTACAGAACAATACTGGTGACGACAGTGATAATGATGTAGTGACGGATTTTCTTAACACTAATGATTCCTCCGTCTATAAGGCTGCTGACACTATTAACTTGGGAGATGGTCATTTAAATGCGTGCGCAACGCATCTGGAGAATGATATCGCTAAAATACACTGCAATTCGTTAATACCACAACAAGAAAAGCAAGAAATGCAAGCTATGACAAAAGACAATCCAGTCATACAAACAACGCTTTTCTCAGTTAATAATTCAAGTCCCAATTACACCACCAGCAACTGCAGCACATATCCAAATAATTTATTAAATAATAATAATATATTTGGCAGTAATATGATACCTACTATTAATGTTACCCATCACAGTTCTGCAAATGCTCTCAAATACAACAGCATATTTGAGGACACATTGACCCAATTGCAGAACATACGTGAAAGTGTGGTTCAAATGAAAAACTCAAGTACTCCAATGTACGATAGTCTTTCCGCTTACGGTTTGGTCCACTCTGCCATTCTTAGTGCTTCGTTGCCAGATTTGAATTCGTTTATTCACAATGGAGGATCTTCAAAAATTTTCAATGGTTCATTGGGATGCCACTTCTTGATGGGTCAGCAACGTCAACCGCAGCAATGTTCAGTAAATGCTGACCGCCGCAAATCGTGGACTGCTATTAACGATCTTGCACCGGTTGTTGATGGCACCAATAAGAGTATGAGTCTATCGAGTTTGGACAGCGAAGAACAAGAGGCAATTCGTGTGACCGAACAACGTCGACGTTCCGCTCGTAACAGCACCGGAGGTAAGTAAAGCAATAAGAGCAATGGTGCGATTTACACAATTGAGGCAAGTAAAAATTTGGTATATGAAAATTTCTATTGAAAAAATTTCTGGATGATAAGATAATTTATTCAAACCGGTATTAACTATTTATCGTTCTTATGAAATAATAGCAATATTGTTATTATTATTGCAGCGAATTATATGTTTTAATTATATTACTGTAATGTTATTACATTGTTGTTTACATTTCCAGGTATCTCCACACATTCATTGAACGAGGCTGAGTTGGCTCGCGATTTCGAAAGAATGGCAGTCAAGCGAAATTTGGCAACTGATATTATAAGTCGTATACCTTTACAAAAAAGCATTTCTACTTCATCAATTATAGCGAAAGATGAGATTAAAGTAATTGCTCGTCACTTAACTGACAGTGAAGATGAAAACCAAAGCCTATTAAGGGCTCATACGAAAATTGAAGTGTATGATAACGTAGATAAGCGTCGAAAAAGGGGGTCGTTATTTTTTCGCAAAAAGAAAGATAAAACTAAAATGAAAACAATTGGTGGACAGATTATTTCGTGTGATATGTGCGGTATGAGTATTAATCTAAACACATTAAAAGACCACCAATTTGAATGCAAAGGTAAAAAAGTAGGAAGTGGTTATAAAAAGGGCGAAAAATCCGATAGTAGTCCTATGTTCGATTACTATGATGGGCCCGAACAAACGCCAAATTACAGCGAAGATGCGCCGCTAATAAGGTCGGAGTTTCCAAATGAAGCTCGCATTGAGGCTCATGATTTAGGCGCCGATCGTGTGTTGGCTATTGACTTGGAAGAGCATGATTCTTGGTCACCCGGTGTTCCAAGAGATATATTGAAATCAATGAAAGAACAGCAAATCAAACGTCAAGAGCACATTTACGAATTTATTATGACTGAAAAACATCATTGCCAAACTTTGTTGGTTATGCAGAAAGCGTTTGTGGAAAGTTTAGAAAGACATTTTCCAAGCTTGAATTGCAATAAAATGTTTCCCCGCTTAACTGAGCTTACAGAATTGCATACAGACTTCTTAAAGAAATTGCGTCTTAAACAAAGGGAACGGCATGTTGTTGACAGCATAGCTAATATATTATTGGATTTCTTTTCCTTGGAGAAGACTCGTTTGCGTTTGGCCTATGGTGAATTTTGTGCTAATTATCGAACAGCTTTAGAACTCTATAAGTCCTGCGAGACAAACCAAGATTTTTTAGCGTGGTATAGGCATTGCCTAACAAATAAATTACTAAAGAAAAAAGGCATTCCAGAGTGCATCTTGTTTGTTACGCAACGTCTAACTAAATATCCGCTCTTGATAGATCCTTTGCTCAAGAGCGCCCGCGATGACGAACTGGAGACAAAAAAGTTACAAGAGGCTTTGTCTCTAGTCAAAGAATTACTTTTTGATGTGAATGCATGCGTAGATGAAAAGGAACTAAGGGACCGTCAAATTGACATCTGTAATTGCATTGATAATAAATCATTCGCAATTTATAAGAATAAGCCCTTTCGAAAAAGCGACGTGGGCGTCGAATCGCGTCGGCGGCTGAAGTTCGAAGGCTCGGCTACGCTAATGCAGGGGCGAGCAAAGATACAGTCGGTTTTAGTAATGGTGCTAACTGATTGTTTGTGCTTTCTCACTGAGAATTCCGCTCACAACAAGTATATGTTCTTTACGCCCGAACACAAGGCCGGTGTGGTGCCCTTGCAGAAATTGTTAATTCGCGAAAAAGCTGGTACTGAGTCTCGTGGCATCTACATTATTTCTTCAAACCCCTTATATCCAGTTCAAATGTATGAACTGAAAGTTCAGAAACCTAAGGATAAAAATGTATGGATTGAATCAATTAGACGAGCCGTACGAGACTGCCCCTTAAGCGATATAATCGAAGCAGAGGATTACACAGTCGAAGAAAAGTTACGTATCGGTGTTAATAAGCGCGAGATCATCGAAAAAATGCGTCAAAAAGACATTGAACAGGCTTTGTTGCTAGAAGAAAAAATTATTTTGCTATTAAATTTGATTCAAAACGATCAAAAACTTTTCAGCTCTCATGACATAGAACAGCAACAGGACAACGCGATTGCAAATATGAGTGCTGCCCAATTTCTGGCAGCCTTTGGATCTTATAAAGATATCAGTGTCGGTGTTGATTGCGATACAAGTGAGATATGGAAGAAAGTGTTGACTACAGTTCAAGAAATAAGTCAGTTAGCCGGTTCTGTTTACACTGCAGCCACAGGTCAAGCAGTATCTCGTTCTGTTAGTTCAGTGGGGGAGAAGCAAAGCGAGACGTATTTGTCACCTACCTTGCCGAAAAGAGCAGAAACTTTCGCAGGGTTTGATGAGAAGCGGGCCAAAAACACCTTCACTTGCCGTGACATGAACAAATACACATTACAAATAATGACTCCTCGCCTGCAGGAATTAGAAGAGAAAAAAGGCTTAAAAAACACTCCAGTTACAGCCTTATCACCTTCCTCTCATGCAACCGATCTATTTACTTTATCTGCCGAACATAATTTAGAACGCGCGGCAAGTAGCGGTAGCTCCATCAACGATACCAAAGATCACAACTTTGCTTTTTTGCAAATTACTCATAATTTGCACACACTGCTTTGCATAATCTCACAACAGATGACTGCAATTCAAAGCCTTCAATTGCAGTGGGCTCTGTACAGAGAAAATCCAAAGGCTCCTTATACGCACAATGACCAGCTGGAAGAGTTACGTAATCTGCAAGATAAATTACAAGAAGAAAAAACCTTATGGATGCGCCAAAAGGAACACCAAGAGCAAGAGTTGGCTGAAAAAAAGCAAGTTTTGGATAAAATACAAGAACAAATAAAAATAGAACAAGAAGATATTAAACAACAACGGGAGCAATTGTATCGCAAGATGGAGGTTCTATCTAATCAGGGATTGTTGTTATCACCGAATACACCTTTAATGCTATCTAGTCCTTTAGTGCAACTAACAACAGGCAGTATTATGGATATTGAGGGTCCTGATTTTACACATGATGGCGCAACCATGACTTCAGTAGACACTGCAGGATCACCTACCGTAGCATCAACAAATTCAAATACGGTCGATCGTCGCAAAGATAAATGGCGTACTGCGTCAACTATATCCAAAGCTCCGCCAGTCAATCTATTGAGTGCTGCTAATGCTCCCAAAGTACAACCTAACGTTGTAAAACAGCAAATCCCGATAAAATTATCATCTCTTTCATCTGTAGCCGTAAGTAGTGCAAGTTCTTTCTCGCCCAACAAAGTCGATAAATCGATGAGCTTTAATTCAATTGCCGCACCATTAGCAAACACTTCGCATTTCTCAATTTCGTCAGCTGGAATAACCCAAATATTTCCACTGAAATTAGCCGATAAACGTCCTATAACTCCTCAAATAGGATCTCAACACGCACGTACTGGTAGCTCGCCGGCGATTATACAACAAGTTCAAACTCAAATGAATATTAACAACACTTCGCCGCATATAATCGGTGATTCTCTTCATGCTTACGATCAACGTTGTTTTTTACGCGGTGCATTTAATACCAATACAAGTAATTCTGCTTCCAGCAGAATTATAGCGCCGAATGTGACGGGCAATACCAAAATTTTACACGAAGACATCGTAGCCAGCGCATCGTCAACCACCTCAGTACCACCATCTTCATCACCAGCTACAACCATCTCAGCAATAAAACACGGTCAAGCTAAGCCTGAAGAAAAGGAAATCTATTTTTGACGTAAGTTTTCTAAGGAAGTAGAAATTTAATAAATGTAAGATATATATTAAAAATCTGAAATATATTTAACCAACTAAACAAAAGCCTCTTAAGTCATTTTGCAAATTATCGTTTCGTTTCTAATCATTTAGCTACGTATTTTTTAATGGATCAAGAATCGATTAAATTTTCAACATCGATCAATTAATAGATTTGATGCAGTTTGCCTAAAGCAATAAAAATTCCTAGATAACATTATTTTAGTCTGTTAAGTGTACAGTTTTCGATGCCTAATTCTTCACATGAAAAAATATTAAATAATGAGAGTAGAGTATCCTTTCGCTTATATTATTCCTTTTTTTGTGCTTAGTTTGAGCATTTACTGTTGTTCTTACTGCAATTGAACGAAGTAAATTCGTAGGCTAAACGAAGAAATAAGTTATCGAATATCTATTTAAGTGAACGGAAAAGTGGAAAATATAATTTTCTCTAGTCACTGTTATGAGACTACGTATAAAAAAAAATTGGGGCGTTAAAAAAAACAATTTTTTACATGTTAAAGTCCGAAGCTTCCTGGGGTTTCTTGTAAAGTCGCCTAAAAGTGATTAGGACAAAATTTATTTTTCGCCTTTTAGTTTACTTAAAAAAACTCTTATTTAAAAACACTTTCTGTATGCAATTTATTTTGTACTTTTTAGTTTATTGCAATTAGATTTATCTGCTTCCTAAAAGTCTTATTCTGCTGATTTTTGCCGTTCACTCTTATGAATCAATTTGCACCGTGAAATATTGAAATTTAGACCTTGTTATCATATAAAGATTTCGTGTTCGCAGGAAAGGTTATATGAGAGGGGTTCCAAAAATTGGGCCAGCCGAAACAAATTTTTCACATCATTTTAAAATGTAGAAATACTATTACGCAACGAGTTTTGCCGAAAAATTTTGAAAATTTTCATAGAAATACTTTGTAACATAAGGCGTTATGTGGTGAGTGATCGAAATTTGGGCTGATCCGAAGCGTTTTCGAAGGGTTCGTCTTTGGGTCAAGCAGACGGAATCCATGGATATAATTTCATTACTCAATATCCGAATATGAGCTTGGAGCAGTTTAATGTTGTAATGTACGCATAAATTTCATCCACGTTATACGATATGTAGTAGCAGTAAGCCTATTAGCGACATAGCAAGTTTGATATCGGGTATTTAGATTTTTTTCGGGAACTTGTATCTTCTTCAGCGGTAGTTTCATCTTCTATAACTGGAGAGCGAGCCAGCTGCTCCATGTGTCATTGGCGGTCGTAACATCCACTACGTTGACGTTTCTGTAATTTCCTGGATAGGTTAATATTAGGCCGTTGAAATGATGGCGCGCTGTCTTATTATGATCAACATAATAGGGTATGCATCATGTTCTTTCTATTTGTATCTGTATTGAAGTCCGTTTCAAGTGACCATCGTTTCCAGAATTCAGACGTTAATTGTTAAAGTAATTTCCACCAGGTAAGCAGTTTCGCGTTATTGTGAGATACATTGCCGTTGCTGTGAAAGTCCCGCTAATGAAAAAGTGGTCCGGAGTGGTTAGATCGTTGAGGCTCTTTGATATCGGAGTAAGAGTTCGTGAGTTTAGTACGCCTTCTGCTTCCGTCATTATGGATCTCCATATGTTAACGGCGGCATTGCATTATGAAAGAAATGTTTTCTGACAAATTTGGCGGCAACATCTCAGTGGCCGCTGAAGTGTGGAGACCTTGGTGAGACGAAGCGAAATTGGATTCCCCTTTTGTGACAAAGGGAAATTGTTGCTTCTTCTGCATCTTTGTTGATTGTCGTTGTGTATGATGCAAGTTCTTTTGCAGCCATATTTATTATTATTAATAACAAAACGTATTGAGAATAACACTTGCGAGATGGAAAACAAGCGTGAAGGACGAATTTGAAGATTGCGTGAATTTTTGATTAACTTTATTTGCTAATGTGGCGAACGATAATATTTTGTTTGTTAAAACCACCGAATTTTATGGTGTTTGAAAAACGAAATATACACATGCATGTTAAACACGACTACTACAACATGCGCATCTATATGTGTAAGAGAGGAAGGGGCGACTTATAACTAACTTAAAGTAATTTGAAACTACGTGCAAATTATTAACGTATTATCCTCCACTTGCAATAGTAGCTGGTACCTTGCATATTCAAATGCGCCACGAACAGTCACAATCTAGGTTCTGACAATGTTCGCGTCTGTCTATAAAGTGATTTACGCATCTTAAGAAATCTTCAATTGTAAGGTCACTAATCATCTGAAGATGCACAGCTTTTGTAGCAAAGAAGCAGTATACCACTATATAAGCCTTTATTGGCCTCTTTGCCTGTCCATTGAAGTGAATCCAGAAATCACTGCAAAAATCAACTCTACCATTAAGGAATGATCAAGCAGGATGTACTCTATCGAAAGGAAGATCTCGTATTAGTTGTTTGGCTTGAACGCGCAACATCAATAGAATAGGCCTTATCGAACGTGTGACAAGTTTTTGTGGACCGCAATGAAAGTGTTTTTCATATAGTTGCACAAGCTTGATCAGCGTACACTATACGATAATAATACTGGAAGGTGAGCATCGTATGAAATCGCTGATGACTATAACCGACCTTCAACTCGCATAATTCCCCGTTCATCCAAAATGGAATTGGCTGAATTTAATTGACTAGTTTTGCTGACACACTGACACGTTCGGAGTTGCATTATTTCTGGTTTAAAATCTGATTGAGCGGCTTTTCATTCTGTAGACGGCAAGCAGTTGCTTAGATGGCCTTTGTCGGGTGTCAGGTTGTCGTTAATCCAAAAACCACGTATGTATACCCCAATTTTTATTAATAACTGCAATGACTTCCTGTTAATAGTGCAAATGATGTTTTTCATGTCATCATCTTTTGGAGGTGTTTGAACGTTAACTAGTTTCTTTTTATATTTGCCGTTGGTATGTCAATGTGAACTGGCTCATTGCCGCTCAAAGCTGAGAGACTGTATAAAAATACCGATCCAAACTAATTACAAGAGCTTTTCAACTCTCTAGGTGTTAGTTCTTTCAATAGCATGTCGACAGGGTTATCCTTCGTACGTCGCTAGAAGAGGGTGAAGAGAGTTCTTGCATTCGAGCAAGCCGATTGACCACAAATGTTTGGAATGAGGCGGATAGAAATGTTACCCAGGGTAATCCCATTTGTGAATCAATCCAATTAAAAGTAGGCTCGTCGAGTTGATATCTTCTTTCCCGCGGCTGATTAGTTGGACACTCAATAGAGCAGCACATATTCGAAGCGTGAAGTTGTTTGTATCGTGAGGGCTGCGATACGGAGCCTAACACATGGCAATCATACAATTGTTTTCCCATTCTTTTTTCTCAGCTTTTTCCGACGCCTCTGGGATTGTGTGCAGTTGGAAGGTGCGCCGTCGTTCTGAGCAAGTGGCGTTTCCTTGTATCTGAAAATTGTTGGGATTGGGATGAGTCCAACAATTGGCAATCAATTCTCGAAAGTCCCAGTCCCCCTTGTTCCCGTCATTGCTGAATTAAAGCTTTTGCCGTGACAACGACCAGCGGTATGATCCATGTCATCAAAAATTTTGGCTACGTCAGATGTTGATTGGTTTTCAACATCCGCATTAGACCCATAGTTTTGACAGCGTTATTGATGTCATTGCTGAAATCTAAGTCAACTCGCTGATCCTTTGAAGGAATTGACTGTAAAAGTTGTAGATGGTTAGCGCTTCACTTCCGAAGGTTAAAGCCGCCGCTTTTTAAGACTGCACATAGTTTCTTTTGCGTATCAATAGCTGTTAGGAGTTATGCGATCAGGCAATCATCAACATAGAATTTAACAATGCTTTAGAACCAAGAGGTTTTTTTGTACAAGTTCTTGTTCCAATTATTGTAGAGATATAGTTTATAAGTAAGAAACAGCTCGTATTCCACAAATAGATTACGGCTCCATGCTACGATTTAATACTTTTTGACGTCTTCGCATATCTTAACCCGTCGAGACATTTCCTCAATGTCAGTGGTGAATATAAACCATGGCATTCGGAAATGTATTAATGTTAATATGTGAATTACTGGTGCTACGCACTCAATGTAGATGAAGTGATTGCTGATGCGTCAAACAACATTCTCAATTTAGTTGCATCACTTTCGTCCTTTCGCGCACCTTCGTGAAGCATAAAGTAGCTTGAAGTGGATGCAGCGTTGGGATCGACAGTCACGTTGTCTAAAGGTTCGCATTTGCTTTTTATCATTTCGTCTGTAGCTAACCGTCCTTTCAGCCTGAGAAAAGGGCTATTTGTTTACCTTCCTCCAAAGATGACGTGTTTTCTGTGAAAGGAAGTTTCATTGGAAATTACCCAAAGGAAATGCGTGTTGTGTTTATAGCAAAACGTGCATCGTACTGTTTTCCTGACGGTGAGGAAATTTAGTCGAAATCTGGAACATCCTCGATTTGCCTAACCCGTTCTATCTTGTATTCCAGATCATTTTCTCTAGATGCTGCATATATAAGCTGCTCTAAGCTAGAATGCTATTGTTTGAAATCACGGTTCCGCTCTCCGCGATATCATTCTAATAACACCCGCGTCCACTGCTGTCGACTCGTAGAAAGCCCAAGAAATAACCTTAATTCATTGCTATAAGTCAGCTAAAATGAAGCATTAGAGCTGTACCAATTTTTTAATGGATGCCCTCAGTACTTGTCAATAAGAGGTTTTTAAAATAAAATAAAGACGATCAGGAAAATGTTAGCATTATATCTGATCACGAATAGAAGTTTGATTGAAAATAAAAATTAGAATTAGCTTAAATTAAACAAGAATTATTTTAAAATATCATACAATTAAATTTTGATTTATATCCAGCAATCGGATTTTGGAAAATTTGCAAAATATAACAATTCAAAACTATGTCACACGAAAATAAACAAAATAAAAAACGAAAAAAGCACTCTTTGAGTG